>MUZC01000824.1:19324-32464 GCA_002072015.1 Radix auricularia | reverse complement strand
CCATTTTTTTGTCCACCCCGTGCATTAGTGACAATGTGCTTTCCTGAAGTAAAATGAAACAAATGATTTCTGATATTATTGCAATAAATTAAATAAATTGGATTTAGTATTATCATGCCTCTTTTTGTATGTCTTGTAATATTATGAACCGCCTGACATGGCCAGGTTTATTAACCACATATTTTAGGGACTATAGTTATTGAACTAATATTTTGACTAGACTTTGTATTCAGTGTGTTTGAATTCTTATACATGATTTTTCTCCTGAGTTTTACTTTATTTTTAAGATTTGCAAATTTATTTATTTTATATTTGAATTGATTAATTTATTATTTTATGTGATTTGATTGACTTAACACACTTGTTCTAATGCAAGGAAAAACCCATCTAAACAAAAATTTTGAATAAAGTATTGCCTGTAACTCATGACAACCCCAAGTGTTTTTTGTTTGTATCACATAACCTCTGCACGGGATATTGCTAGTTTATTTTGTATAAACTATTATACCGATAGCTGCTCCACAAAGCTGTCCTCCTAACTGTTATAATATAATAAGGTTAGTCCATGTCACGACAACCTGTTCAGCGCAGTCTGTCTTTTTCATTATTGCGATTCTAAGTTTAAGCAACTCATGTATATCGTGGGTTTGCGGGGATTTTCCAAACTTTGTGTTCACAATAGCTGACTGTATTTTTTTTTTTTCATAAAAAATAAAATTATTCTCCCCCATACATTGAGCAGACATTGCATTTTCAGTAAAGGGTCATTAACTCTTGACTTCATTTACATCACATCACAACTTTTTGGGCCTTTCAATAAAAGATCAGATGGTTATGATTTCGTCAAAGAATAAACTATGACACCTCATAGATTTTAACATTCCATACCCTTGTTCAAAATATTCAGAATTTTTCACCACAAATAGATGCTGTCTACTAAAACGTGACATTTGGGCTCTTAACCCTTTATATTACAGACGCTTTACCTATTACAGAAAATTATTGAAAAACTTTATGACTAAAAAAAAAATATTTAAATATGAGAGGGCCCACGCCAGATACTAACATACACTTGCGTTCATCCCTTGTATGAGAACCAAATGAAAAAACTGTGTGGACTGTCAAAGATTAATTTAAAATTAATGGTTAACTTTTGAAAAATTTGATTAAAGCCAAACAATTAAAATTTATGCTGTCATAAGTAACACTTATTAAACGTTCTGGTTAAAAATCTTATTAACACTGGAATGTCTTCTTTATATGTCATCTTTTATCCAAATACGCAAAAAGGCACGTGTGTTGATATTATTTGGTTACAAGTGATGAGCAGGTCTAATTGACAATATAACCAGCCGAGCTGAACAATCATTCACATGGAACTAAGGTAATTGGTATGCACATAACGCTCTTGGCGAGGAATGGCATCATCGGTTTTCATTAAGTTTCCGCCATTGTAGTTGTAGGGGTTAATGGATTGAGGAACTTTCATTCCATTTTCTAAGCCAGTAATTCATCAGAAGAGCTGTCGTCGTTTTCTGTCTCTTAGTCACACTCCATGAGCTTAATACGCTTTTCATATGGTTGATAAGTAGTTCAAGTGTTAGAACCATGGTAGGCAAACTTGATCAACATTTTGAATATCCCCGTCAGTCGATAGTTTACTACCAAAATGTTCGTGTAGTCATCAGGAAGTTTTAGTATTTATCGGCGGCTAGTTTTTAATATTTTTTTTTTACTTTTTGACTTCCAATAAATTGTAAGTGATGGATCGATTAATCGGTAAAAATAATTTAATCGTTAATTTTTTAACGATTAATCGATATATAAATCGTTAATTTCCGCGGCCCTAATAAATCCATCTTTCTATTACTATTCAGGATTTGGATTTTGCGAAAGCATGTTTTAGTTTTGTGTCTTATTGTTGAGAAATCTACTTCTCTCTTAACTTTAAAATGTGCTCTTTGGCAACGTAGTACCGTACGAAATTAAACAGTGAAATGAAGTTTACATTTCCATGTATTATGACCATTCATTATTAGAGCTATACCAGATTCAATTTTTTAAAATCCGGACTATGCCGGATTTATGAAGTGAAATTTTGCCGGAGCCGGATTTGTAAAAGTGGCCAGATACCGGATTTTCCGGAGCGAAATCCGGTATACCCCTATTCATTATTAATTATTCATTTTTAAAAATTACGTCGGGTGAATTTAAAAAAAAAATAATTTTTGCCTAAGTTACTGACTTTTAACCATTTTAAATATTTTTCAGATCGGTCACCGTCACGTGCAAAACAGTGTTTGAGGGTAGGTCACGTGACGAAAGTGGGGGATATACCAGAAGGCATTGGTAGATCCGAGAGACTGATGGTTGTACTGAGCTCTCTCTGACAATTTTCACCTTGTAAAATTGTAAACACAAGTTGCTGCATTAAACTTATTTTTTTTTATTACTGAGGATTTCAATTTTATTATTGTGAAGTAAAATATTGTTGTTAAATAACGCCCACAAGAAAACGGGTTAAACAAATCACGCTTTGGTCACATTGTATTTTGGACTACACAAAACAAAAAATGTTGAAAATTTCAAAGTCAAAATTTAATGAAAACGATTTTTTAATAAATTTGAAAGAATATTGTAATACAGTCTGTTGAATCACCATTAGTTTACTGTTCAAATGACATCACAATGCAAAAGTTTAAAAAGTTTCCAGATAATACAATAGGTCAGTTTCGGTCAAGTTTATCACAATATTTGTTTACAAAGTCATTAATGATCACACTCTGAAGGCTGATATTGTCAAAAACATCACAAATTTGACTCAAAAGTTATCACAATGTGTTTTGCATTATTATGGTCAATATCACCATAATGCATTTCCTGAAACTTGTACAAGTAAAATTTGAAGCCTGTAATGTGTGGATAATGTTGTTAATATTCGATTTGGTTCACCTATGAACGTATAATTTCTTCCATACCGAGTTTCGACCTATAACTGATGGTTAATGATATATGTGATGAAATGGGTGTATTAATGGGTGTATTGATGGGTGTATTGATGGGTGTATTGATGTGTATATTGATGGGTGTATTGAGGATATGTAACGTTATCAATATTATGATGTACGTAGACATATATTCATACATATGATCTACTTATAAAGCAAGATGTGATGAAAGAGGTCCTAAATAACAGTTTTATGACTTAGATGATATATTTTTTTTAAATGACATAGACTCTACACCAAGCTGTGATGGCGTAAACGCCGATTATGTAATTTCGTATATTAGAAGGGGCGCAAACATTTCTTAGAATAATATTTTAACTATTTGAAACTTTCAATTTAAAAAAATAAGTTGCTTTAGAAAGAACTGTAACTTTTTAAAAAGCTGCATGGTTAAGTGAGTGCCAGAAGTGTAATCGATAAAAAAATAAATACCTAATATATGGTGATAATTTAAGCCTGAATGTTAAATGCTGTCACAAGGCTCTGAAACCGACGCTATTTGCAGGTATTGAATCTCCACCCAAGTAAAATCACATTATTCATTCGTGGAAGATGTTCGGCTACTTCTATAATCACCGCAGTAGTAAATTACGACATTAATTATAAAATAATGCATGGTATGAGTTGTCGATTAAATTAAATTTTAAAAAACACTTCGTTGCCATTGCGCATAAACAACAACAATATTGCTTTTCTTTTTAATTAAAAAAAAAAAGACATTCACGTACGAAGAAATTACAAACACTTTCCCTGGAAGACCAACTCATTAACAACTGGAAAAGTGCCAAGGAAATATTTAACGTTCAACTGCAAGAGAACTTGACAACAACAAAATTTGGATAATGTTAAAATTATTCCCNCCCCCCCCCCCCCCCAAATTAACTTTAAAAAGAAAGCAATCATGCTGCAAACCCCCACCCCCTATTACACGCTCCAATTTTTCTATAAGGGCACAAGTTAATTGCCTATAGGTTGTGCCAATAAAAAAATCTAATTGTATAGCTCTACACTAGTTGTATTTTTTAAAAAAGAAAAAATAATGCTGTTTTTAAACCTCAAGAACATAGAAAATGTCCAGTTTCGCGTTTCATTTGCATAATGCCAAGCGACCCATTTCAACACATTGATACACTAACGAAACAAGTATTGAAGACACATGGCATTTTAAATATCATTTCCCAAACAGCCGAGACGTTTATATACCCGATATATTTTCTGTTCAAGTCTATGACGAGAATAGACTGACCAACTGTTGCGCTTTCCAAAAGCCGTGCGAATTTACGAAAGGCGGAAAGCGTCTAAAGGTGAATTGATCAGCAAATGTCTCAAATTACTGTCATGAGTTTTTATCAAGAAAAAATGTGGACACATTTTAAAGCCTTAACTTCGACAATAAATGGGGCGGCCCTAGGGCGGTGCGAAAAGAAGAGGATTAAGTCTCACTTTGTTACTTTCTCGAAAATCATACGAAGACACAACAACAAAAATTAACAACAAAAATTAACAACAAAAAACAACAACAAAAATTAACGGACATCTTTCTTAGCCCCATACATGATCCTAAAAAAAAACTGTAAAAATATTGCTAGAGCCGCCATTGTCGATAAATCTCAGCTTGCATTCACCGGGCCAATTAATTGTTCCAATATGTTTGTCGCCTTGATCGATATTAATTAAATTCCAAAAAAACAACAACTGTCCATATAAATTAGTTTCACTCATACGTTTATAATGTCTGAGTATATGTATTGATATGTTGATGTACATACACATATTATTGACTTTTTTCGTCAACAGGGTCACCTCAAAAAATGGTTTTTGATGTAGGAATACTGACCAGAAACACAACGGTTTTGATGGAGATACAATACCTGCAAATGGAGTGTTTCAGTTTCAGTGCCTTTTAAGATAGTGGCATATAGCATCTAATTATTTCCTCTAAGTCAAGCCTTTTGAGATAACCGTATATATTGTAGGCTCATAGCTATTACACATCTCATCATAAAACACATGACCATTAATGGAATGGGATCAGCAGGATTGGTTTAGTATCATTATCAGGCTTGTCCAATGGGAATAATTTTCCCATGGGAGACGTCCCATGGGGTGGGATGGGATGGGACAGGCATAAATTGCCATGGGATGGGATGGGACAGAAAAATATGTCCCATGGACAAGGCTAAGGCTTGTCCATAGGAATGTTTTTCCCATAGGATTCCCATGGGAAAAGTCCCATGGGACGGGATGGGATGGGACAGGCATAAATATTCATGGGTTGGGATGGGACAGACAAATATGTGCCATGGACAAGCCTGATCATTATAAAAAGTATACCATAATAACTTATTATGCGCTTCCTTATTACCCTTATTAGTTAATCGATTGCAATCGCACTGAAAAGTATCGGGGAATTTCTGTATCACTTGATGGCAAGGATGGAAAACAATTGTGCACACTGGACTGATTGTAAATAATGAATTACTTGTGTATGGTGGGATGCAAGATAATTTCTATGCATCAATAATGTGTGGCGTTGGTTTATTATTGAATGTGATTAGTTAGCTTATCAACATTATGAACTGTTAATAAAGGTTGGGACAGGTAGGTCTTCAACATTATGAACTGTTAATAAAGGTGGGGACAGGTAGGTCATCAACATTATGAACTGTTAATGAAGGTGGGGACAAGGTACGTCATCAACATTATGAAGTGTTAATAAAGGTGGGGACAAGGTAGGTCTTCAACATTATGAAGTGTTAATAAAGGTGGGGACAGGTAGGTCTTCAACATTATGAACTGTTAATAAAGGTGGGGACAGGTAGGTCATCAACATTATGAAGTGTTAATGAAGGTGGAGAAAAGGTAGGTCATCAACATTATGAAGTGTTAATGAAGGTGGGGACAAGGTAGGTCATCAACATTATGAAGTGTTAATAAAGGTGGGGACAGGTAGGTCTTCAACATTATGAACTGTTAATAAAGGTGGGGACAGGTAGGTTATCAACATTATGAACTGTTAATAAAGGTGGGGACAGGTAGGTCTTCAACATTATGAACTGTTAATAAAGGTGGGGACAGGTAGGTCTTCAACATTATGAACTGTTAATAAAGGTGGGGACAGGTAGGTCATCAACATTATGAAATGTTAATGAAGGTGGGGACAAGGTAGGTCATCAACATTATGAAGTGTTAATAAAGGTGAGGACAGGTAGGTCTTCAATATTATGAAGTGTTAATGAAGGTGGGGACAAGGTAGGTCATCAACATTATGAAGTGTTAATGAAGGTGGGGACAAGGTAGGTCATCAACATTATGAAGTGTTAATAAAGGTGGGGACAGGTAGGTCTTCGACATTATGAACTGTTAATGAAGGTGGGGACAGGTAGGTTATCAACATTATGAAGTGTTAATAAAGGTGCGGACAGGTAGGTCTTCAACATTATGAAGTGTTAATAAAGGTGGGGACAGGTAGGTCATCGACATTATGAACTGTTAATGAAGGTGGGGACAGGTAGGTTATCAACATTATGAAGTGTTAATAAAGGTGCGGACAGGTAGGTCTTCAACATTATGAAGTGTTAATAAAGGTGGGGACAAGGTAGGTCATCAACATTATGAAGTGTTAATAAAGGTGCGGACAGGTAGGTCTTCAACATTATGAAGTGTTAATAGAGGTGGGGACAGGTAGGTCATCAACATCATCAACTGTTATTTGAAGGTGGTGAGAAAGATTTGTCATCAACATAGAAAACAAACTTTGAAGGCGGCAAACACGGTAAGTACACAAGTCGATATCTCCCTCCAACTTCAAGCGAGAAGTAAACAAGTCGATATCTCCCTCTAACTTCAAGCGAGAAGAGCTGAACCTTGTAATGACGTCAAGCAACACACACAGTCGAACACAAATGTCCACAGAGCTTATAGCTGAAAATCAGATAGAAAGATGAAAGATCTACTTGTATTAGGATTTCAATTATGACTTATTAAAAAAAAATATATATATTTTAAAAACACCTAGAAAGTACGGACAAATCATTTCCCCGTTGAAATGAAATCCAGTAGTTGTGGACAATTGACTTGTAGCACGAAAAGTAGCTTATGTGCTGACCGAATTTTATTTTCAAAAATTACTTTTTTTTAATTGCTACAAAAAATGGCCAAAGCTTATAAAAATTTGTCGCATGCCATTAGTTTAGAGTTTAGACATATAGATAATAATAGTGTCTGAATCAACTTACTGTCTGTCTTGTGTTCGTTAACTCTCACTGCCGTCCCCAGATGTTAATTTTCCGATGATGCAGCATTGGGTCCATCTGACTCTGTGAAAAAGCAAAGTTTGAAAAATGTCAAAAATTTCTTTCGGATGAAACCAAAAGTCGTATCCACTAATCATTTACAAAATGGTATTCAAGTCGAATATACTACATGTGTTATTGGTATACGATTATCAAATCTATTCTGTTACAGAAGCTCCTTTTATACAGAAGATTGTTGCGTCTTACGTTTATCTATGGTTTGTGTCCAGCCCTACACTCTTATTAGGGTTTTAAATGATGATAAAGTGTTGGCTTTCCTGGTTTCCTCAGGCAACCCATTCCACGCCAAGCATTTGAAAAAATATACGAATTAATCAAAGCTAAGATTTTTTTCTTAGCAAAAAATAAAATTAGTTCTCATAACTAATATACTTTAACGTGCATCATTAATTGATTATCTTGTTCAAACCCAGTCATTCTTTAAAAAAAATATCCAATAACATTATTAGCAAACAAGGTTCAGTACCGGTGGGTGTAAACATATTATAGTAAGAATGTTATGGAAACTCCGCCAAATAATGAAGGTTAAAAATACGCGCCCCATGCCATAAACTAAAAATGTTGGTGACTTTGCGTGGACTTCAATCCTCAGTCGTTGTCGCTCCTAGTACTGATGCGTACATTGTTTTTAATCATTTTAAATAATATTTCTGTGTAGCAATAACCAGCCTCCGGTATTTTATACCGCGGATTTATTTCAAACAAGTTACATTTTTAAAAACACAGGGAATATAAGGAACTAAGAGCTTAAGAATTAATTAGTTTATTATGTTTATAATATAAAAATTTCCTTCAATGTCAAAGTTAATGAACTGTTCAGATAATTTATTAACGATTACTCGGATAAAACTCTGCTACTTTTCATCTAGTGCTATTTATTTCAAAATTGTATTAAATAGTAGGTCTATTGGCCCCAAGTTAGATATCATATGATATAAATAAATAATCAAAATGAAATGTGAGAGTATTAATATATACTAGATGCCCGCGGCGTAGCATACGCCGCAGAGTTTCTCATAAACAGTGCAAAGAAATTAAGGGGGGGGGTGAGAGAGAATAGACAAAATTTACATCACGAAGAAATCAGAACAACTCTAATGAACAGCCGTGTTGCGAAGTCATGGGGGCCATCCACATATTACGTACGCAAGCAGGTGGGAGGGGTTTTCGAAAAATGTCATTTTGCGTATGGACGAGTACGGGGGAGGGGGGTCTCCACTGAATGCGTACATAGCACAAAAAAAATTAATTTGCATAATACTAAGCCTAGTAACATAAACCGCTCAGACTGCAAACGGCATCCGTGACCGACTGAAGTGCAGTAATGGTTTATAATTGAATGCAAAGGAAAATCTAAACTGTTAATTGTTTAAAAGTAATTAATATTTGATTCAGACCAATCGTTCAAACATGGCTAAAATATATCCGTTTGATTTAAATTTCCATTTCTTTAAATTAGCAGATGTTTTTCTTTCGCATGTCGTTGTCTCAGTCGTTATATAAACATGACGGGATGGCGATTTCACTGCTTATATTGTTATATTTTATAATTTTTTGGGCCGTCCATGAATGACGTCAAGTGATTTTAAAATAACCAGAAATGAGTGGTGCGTATTGCGGTTTATAGTAAAAATGTTTGTACTTACGGGTTATTTATTATAACTATAATGAAAAGTATTTTTGACGAATGCACATTTATGGGCAGTCAAGACGGCTGTTGGAGGGGAGGCATAACATGCCACGATGGCTCGTATCGAATAATTGTGACATTCAGGGTAGTATTGACTAAATGTGACATTCCAGACAGTATTGACTAATTGTGACATTCAGGGTAGTATTGACTAATTGTGACATTCCAGACAGTATTGACTAATTGTGACATTCCAGACAGTATTGACTAATTGTGACATCCTAGACAGTATTGACAAATTGTGACATTCAGGGTAGTATTGACTAATTGTGACATTCCAGACAGTATTGACTAATTGTGACATTCAGGGTAGTATTGACTAATTGTGACATTCCAGACAGTATTGACTAATTGTGACATTCCAGACAGTATTGACTAATTGTGACATCCTAGACAGTATTGACTAATTGTGACATTCCAGACAGTATTGACTAATTGTGACATTCAGGGTAGTATTGACTAATTGTGACATTCCAGACAGTATTGACTAATTGTGACATTCCAGACAGTATTGACTAATTGTGACATTCCAGACAGTATTGACTAATTGTGACACAACAGAATTCAAAAAAACTTACAACTTCATTCACACGTTGAAAAAAATAAAACCCTTGCATCGTGTGACAATTGTAATGAAACATATAATACGTATCTATCAAATGAAGAAAGTAGATATACCCTTTAAAACAGCCATAGCTCAATTTAATATGCATTCACTAAAATGTGCGCACCGTAGTTTGACAATAAAATAATTTTGAAAGCGCGCATCAAAAAATAAAGTCTTGGAAAAAATTACTGAAAAAAAAACTCACCTTGATCGTCCGCGTAAATTTGTTCAATATGTAAAAAAGATATGATTTTTTTTATTGGCTGTGGGAGTCTTTAGGAGTTTGAGGGACCAATCGCTATCGATGACCGCACTTAAATTATTAGCCTTTTGTTATAAAAGGAAGGATTGTCTGGAATGTCACAATTAGTCAATAGTGCCTGCAATGGTTACAGTTTCTCTATTTGCATCGATCCAAAGGGTTCGTGATAGCCGATTTTCATGGCTTATAACAATCAAAGCTTCACTGTTAATTTGATCTGTTGAGTGTTGAGAGGAGAGTGTAGGTTAAAGACCAAGAACTGTTATAGCATCATTATCTATATTCTAATTTTCATATTCTACAAGTTAAAAGGGAGATAATACATAAAGGAAAAATTATAACTTTCCCCCACGATACAGTATGCTTTTAAAAAAAATGTTTATGGAGTGTTGCGCCTTCTGAAAACAAGATTTGAGTGTTACAAACGTTTTTTGATAGCATTAAAAAACAACGTATTTAGTTATCCTCAACTATATTTAATTAATTTTTGTAGTCACCTGTTGCTACAGGTTGTCAGACTGGGGCACATTTTGTTATAGCGTCCGTGATGCAGGCGCCACCATTATGGATTCTGTAGCAAATGTATGTGTCTATTTATATCCATGTGTATCATTTAATTTAAAAAAAAATGTCAATCTTATTTAAAATCATAACCTTAGAAAGGTTTAAAACTAATACTATTAATTAAAATATTAGTACATATCTACATATATTTATATGCTAGTTTAAAAAAGCAACATTATCTATTACTAATGGCTAATCGTAATAAATAATCAAAGATGATTTTTCGAAATTAATAGAAAATATCAACATTTTATTCTCTTAATTCCCTAATAATGTCATTTTTCTTCCCTATATAAAAATTACATTTCTTCTACTTGGCTTCTAATTGAAAGAGTCAAACCAATGATTGAATTCTCCATGACACCAATTATCTGATAAAGCAACGGTTCTTAAAAATTTACAAACTGGCCACCCTGAAAAATAAACATTTAGGCTTGTAAATTAATGCAAAGAAGTATACGGTTCCAGTGTGGTACCCTCGTGAAATTATCCAGAGGCCTACATTTATAAAGTCACGTCTTGAACACGTAATAATATCACTTAAAACAAATAGTGTTTTTGTTTAAAATTTCAATCGAGTTGTTTATTAATGTCTCACCGCCCACCATTAAATTCAACGTGACATTTTTTTTAATAAATAAACAATTAACGTTTCCACTACAATTTGTTTACCACGACTTGTTGGATCAGAACCGCTGTGGTAGAGAGGAAAGCGCTGTAGCTGGGTTAATCGCTTCCCGCTCCACATCGAGTCTGTCCGTGCACCGGGGGCGCCTCGCTTTCGCCCGCACGACTTTGTTCATTCATACAAACAAGAAACAAGTCGATGCCTACGTCATCGGTAATGCTGTAGTTATCACATGGGGATTTGCGTCAAAGTGTACAGTTAAAAACAAGAAACGGCTCGTGCACGGGAAACAAACGCCGCAGCTTAACGCAGCTATTTTCGTACGCATGCGTAAAACACAGTCATGCGGTTGTATCCTGTCTTTAGAATGGTGACTTCTGTTGTTGGCCCTCGAGTCCTAGAAGTCTAGAAGGTGGCTTTTTAAGTGTGGGTGGAGTTTTTTTTAAAAATTAGTAAATATGTTTAACTTCATTTTATTTAATACACGTCATTAATTGTTTACCGCATGTGGCTGTCTGGTTAAAGAGTTCAAATTACCGTCTATGGATGTCTGGTTAAAGAGTTCAAATTACCGTATAAGTGAACATCTGTTTTCACGGTCTATATCTATACGTGTTTGGTAGTTGTACTGTTGCTGTATGTTTCTATCTCAGTTTAACAGTTCATAACTTTCAGATGTGCTGTGACTATTTGTCAGTTGGTCTGTCAACAATATTTTCAGATGTGCTGTGACTATTTGTCAGTTGGTCTGTCAACAATATTTTCATATGTGCTGTGACTTTTTGTCAGTTGGTCTGTCAACAATATTTTCAGATGTGCTGTGACTATTTGTCAGTTGGTCTGTCAACAATATTTTCAGATGTGCTGTGACTATTTGTCAGTTGGTCTGTCAACAATATTTTCATTCATTCGTTCTTTGCAGAACGTTATATTTCAGTTGTGCTGTTCATACCCTTAATTGTCAGCTGTTTTTAGCCAAAATGTTAGCTGTGCTGTGCTGTGCATACCCTTAATTGTCAGCTGTTTTTAGCCAAAATGTTAGCTGTGCTGTGCATACCCTTAATTGTCAGCTGTTTTTAGCCAAAATGTTAGTTGTTCTGTTCATACCCTTAATTGTCAGCTGTTTTTAGCCAAAATGTTAGTTGTTCTGTGCATACCCTTATTTGTCAGCTGTTTTAGCCAAAATGTTAGCTGTGCATATGAGTATGTCATTTGTGCTCAACGTATCACTTTGAGTTGTAATATGCATACGTGTATGTCACTTGCACAGTGTGTATCTGGTTGTCACTTGTACTGTGTATCTGGTTGTCACTTGTACAGTGTGTATCTGGCTGTCACTTGTACAGTGTATCTGGTTGTCACTTGTACTGTGTATCTGGTTGTCACTTGTACTGTGTATCTGGTTGTCACTTGTACTGTGTATCTGGTTGTCACTTGTACAGTGTGTATCTGGTTGTCACTTGTACAGTGTGTATCTGGTTGTTACTTGTACAGTGTGTATCTGGCTGTCACTTGTACAGTGTATCTGGTTGTCACTTGTACAGTGTATCTGGTTGTCACTTGTACAGTGCACATCGTTCAGTTGTAATTTTGTCAGTTGTAATGCTCATGTCTGTTACTTTTATGGGCTGTATCTGTCTGATGAATCGACTTCCAGGGTTTATAAGTCATGATATAAGTCAAAACTAGTTGCTGAGTGTTTATACTGTGCTTCCATTAAAGTACCACAGAAATAATACATGCCCAAAAATGTACGACGAATTCGTTAACTTTGTCATATGGCGTAATTCCATTCTTAACAAGGTGCACAGTGCATGCATGGTTTTATTATTCTATTTAGTGTTAGATAAATATCAAGCAGATCGTAAACACTAAATAATATAATACAAATGAATGGTTATCTATTTAGTTCATGCCTTTTTACCATCTGTCTGGAGTTTGTCCAAAAGGTCTCTACTGTATGACGTATGAGATGGATTTTTCCAAAATTTTGACTATTACTCGGTGCGTGCGTGTTTGTATTGGTGAGCTTGTGTGTGTGTGTATATATATATATATATATATA
>MUZC01000824.1:0-12879 GCA_002072015.1 Radix auricularia | reverse complement strand
TATATATATATATATATATAAAAATATGAACACAAGTAAACACCTTGAGGCCATTACACTTTTTTTCTTGTAAACATCCACTCCACTAAAATTACTTCCAAACTATCCATTAAAGCCAGATAATTTTTTAGCATTTCAGCAAATTTTCCAGGGTTCTTGCACCGTAGACACTAACAGCTCCTTGAATCAGGGCCGGCCTTAAAGTATTTGGGCCCAAGGCAGCAAATGATGTGCTGGCCCCGGGCCCAAAGATGTAAACGATGATTGAGACCCATGCAAAAATGTTCAATTCTATATATATATTAAAATAATGAGAAATAAAAATCAAATTTCTTAAATTTGTACTCCAAAACAGCGTTGACACGTCAATAATTATAAATTTATTTATTTAATTTAATTGAAGATCCTAAAGCTCAAGAAAAAAGGTAATAATTTTTTTTCCGTAAGCCAATTGACAGTTCATAGATATATATAAGTGCATAACATAACATTATACATTTTATCACTGCTTTTTGTATCTTGTTTGTATCTTGTACCTTTTTTACTACTTACAAGTAAATCTTACTAGCTTCAGCGGCTGCAATATCTGAAATAAATTCACTATTGTCAAGATCCTTAATAATATTATTCTAAATTGACAAAATAGCAAATTTACTGAACTGCTCTTGAATCATTGTTGAGCGCATATAAGTTTTAATAAGCTTCTTTCTCGGGAACTCACAGTGACAGGATTAATTAGAAAAATTCAAAGTGCAGATGTGTGAGTTAGGTAAGTTATTATAACCCGTATTTACTGAGAGAATCTGCAAAGTGTTAACAAGATCGCTGTATGTGAGTACAGGAACTTAATTATTGCAACTCTTCAGCAAGCATGAAACAATCAAGATCCTTACGTTCGCAGGCTACTACCTTTTTCTACATGTTCATACTGTAATTGAGTATATAATTAAAAAAAAAATATTGTATATAATTATTAACGTTTTAATTCATAAAATATTTCAAGAAATTCAAACAAGTCATGATGCCTTAGTAGTTTTGCAAGGCGACAGTTCACCGATATGATTGCCGTATCTGGTTTAAAAATGCAGTGCTAAATTTTTCTTGTGCATCTACAAATCTTTCATATTCTCTTTCATATTTAAATGTTGTTATTTTCTCTTTGCACTCTCTACTCGTTGAAAATGGGTACAACTTCTAAATTCGTGGCAATTTCTTTAGCACAAATGTTATTGCTGTCAGATATCAACCATTGGCAAGTATGTACCGTGCTGTTAACTGCAGTTGCCAGATCGACACAACTATTTTGTAATTCATTCCTGATGTATATAAATTGAAAACATATGACGTCCCCAAAATCCATTAAAACAATTAAACTGAAGTTCTTAAGCTGTTTGCACAATGATTCTGCCTCACTTCGAGCTTCTAGGTCCCTACTTTTATAGTCAAATTAAATGAAAGTACTTCAACTTATAACTTTTAAATTATTTTCTTCTTTTTATAAAAACTTATGAGAGTGTGTTTTTTAAAATCTTTTATATATTTTTTTAAAATCTCTATTTATTTTGCTAGGGTCGGTCAATTACAGTTCATAGCTGGCAAGCCAGGGTAGTGAACTGTGGCGGGCAGGAAGATAATCGCAGTGAGAATGCCTTGAGACCAACAATGCGTCGGAAGTTCCCCCCAAAGACGTTCACTCGCGTACTCTTGATTTCTTCGTGCTGAGGTTGATGTCCGTTCTTTCCCCTTTTGGTTGCACTATCCATAAGCAAGTCTGCGGCGTATGCTACGCCACGGGGCGTATCCAGTTTTATATATTAAATTTACGTTATGGAGGCTTAAACATACTCTTGAGAATAGGGCCAATGTCGTTATTAAAATAACATTTTGGTAGCTTTCCTTGAAAATAATATTTTAAATAATTCTTGAGTTGTATCGAAGATTGTTCAAGAGCAAACATTGAAATTATCAAACAGTCTCCTATGGTTAAAACTAAGAAATATCCAAACATTTTATTTATGTGATAACAGTTTTCTTTAAAGATAAAAAAAATAGACTAGCTAAACTTTCCCAAACATCACTTTTATTTTCTGTGTACTTGTGTGTAATTAGCGTCACGTCTCGCAAAGATTTCATTCATTAATTATTAACTTCTTTCCATGTTTCCAAAACTTTTCAATTTTTTTCAGTATCAGGCATTAATATTATGCTGTTTGAACTTAAAAATACGATGAACATTTTTAAAGGAAGAAATTTTAAAAATGCCTTTAAAAAGTATTAAACACCTTTTTAAAAAAAAAAAAAAAATAATAACAAAATTTCTCCAAAAACAGTAACAATAAAAATCTTGGCTACCATTTAATATATAAGAGAGTAGCATATGTGGTATGGTATAATTTGATTTTATTTATCCGTCTATTTAATATTTTTAAAAAAATTATTTATTTTTAAATTTAATAATACTTGTTTTTAAAAATATATTTCTTTGTAGCTAGAATTAGGTGTTAATAAATTGGTTAATCGTTTCCCGTTGATTAATCTTTTAGTATCAATTAGACTGATGTGCTTTGCCTTACTGTTTTTATTATAAAACTTGTGTGGGAATAAGATAAACTCAGTTATCACCCTTACCCCAGTATTGTGTGTCATAGACGAGCAGAGACACACAAACTGCAATCAGAGGTGTCACTATGGGATGCGGGTGGTCACTAGGGGTGACACCTAAAGTAAAATGATGTATGTTTTCGTTATTTGGCACTGCTGACTCGGAGGAGGTCTATGGGGTGAGTGGTGAGAGGGTGACACCATGAGCTCCAACCGTGGGTGAGACCATGAGCTCCAACAGTGGGTGAGACCATGAGCTCCAACCGTGGGTGAGACCATGAGCTCCAACCGTGGGTGAACCCATGAGCTCCAACCGTGGGTGAGCCCATGAGCTCCAACCGTGGGTGACACCATGAGCTCCAACCGTGGGTGAGACCATGAGCTTCAACAATGGGTGACACCATGAACTTCAACAATGGGTGACACCATGAGCTTCAACAATGGGTGACACCATGAGCTTCAACAATGGGTGACACCATGAGCTCCAACCGTGGGTGAGACCATGAGCTTCAACAATGGGTGACACCATGAGCTCCAACCGTGGGTGACACCATGAGCTCCAACCGTGGGTGACACCATGAGCTCCAACAATGGGTGACACCAACCCTAGTCACGCCTCTCACTGGAAAAGAAACTGCAGCTCACCTGGTTTATGAATTCAAAGGGAAACATGAGCCAAAGGTTGTCAGGTGCACTGTCCAGAAATCAATAATTACAATTTGATTGGCTTTATCAATTGTCTTATCGAACAAACATACGCATCGAGTGATCAATGAACAAAAATAATTGCTTACGTTTACCAGGAATCTAATCTTTATCCAGAGAATGACAACCACAATTTTATGAGCATCCATCAAAACATTTTTTTTTAAAAATTAGAGCAATAAAATAAATTTTAGAAATGTGCGATGTGAGAGACCCAATAATACCGCCAGACAGTCTCTAGAAAGGTACCAAAAAGGGTAATAGTTGCAGAGAAAGACACCCCANAAAAAAAAAAAAAAAACAAAACAAACAAAACAACAACGAAAACATTAAGACATTTAGCATTTGATGGGACTGATAGTTGTGGGAAAATAACATCATTAGCTGGAAACCATGGCGTGTTTTCCTTATGGAAATTTAAAAAAATAATGATAGTGAGCAAAATGCCTATCATAACCGAATGGATCTGGATCGTAATAGCAAACAAGAAAAAGCAAACAAACATGTAATTGAAATTTCAACAAATTCATGATAATGAACTGGTGAATTCTTTTTTTTTTAACTTTTCAAAACATCTGGCCAGTACAAAAATGTAAATAATAAAAAAAAACTTCATCCTAAAGAGTCGCCTTTTGTAAATATGTGCTACACACTGTGAACTTTGCCTGTTACCATGGTGATATGTTTAAACGCTTTTCGTGATCATGGAAATATGTTCGAGACTCTTCATTTCTTCGAAAGTCCTTCCTAACTACGCTTTATTCAACATTTTCAAACACAGTAATCGATAAGTAAATTTTGACCAACAGCTGTCGATACTTATCAAACTCTCACACTGATATCGATATCTGTTAATCCGGACCAAACGGGGAGGGTCGATCCTGCCCTATCGCTATTTCTCGGTAGCCATGGCCGGTGCGGTCTGAGTCAACATTTGCTGGTCTGGTTTTTTGGAGGGTTGGACTTCCTTGACCTTGGACGACGAGGGAATCACCGTCTGCAAGGGCCCCAGAGGTCCTTTCTCCAGGAGTGTGGTCCCAGGCTGCAGCGGCACCTTCATGTCAGGGTCGTCGCCGAGGGCCTCGTCGTCACAGTAGCGCGTGAGGAAGGAAGGGAAGAGCAGGGACATGGCGAGGGTGACGCCCCCGACACAGAACAAGATGAGGCCGATCAGTTTGCACATGTCCAGTGTCGTGTTGTACTCCTGGGCCTTCTCGTCAACATAGGCGTCACCGGTCAGGCTGTCACCTATGAGGACGTGTCGAGGAGGCACCAGGTACCCGATCAGAATCCCGATGACTCCGAAGAGCAGGAGCGTCACACCAATCCACATGAAGAGCTGCCGGGTGGGGAGTGGGGTTTGGAGAGGGTAGAGAAAAATTTATAGAAAATATTAAAACATCGTATGGCAACGGAATTTTGTAGATTCAGCTTTTTAGTTTTTTATTTCACAACTTACGGATTTAAAAAAAAAATTTAATTTTAAGTACTAAACGCGAATAGTTTTCGCAATATGTCAAATTCTTGCGAACGTCTTTAAAAAAGGAAAGATAGATTTTTAAAAAAAGTTTTAAAGTCATATTATACTTTTTACATTTTACGACAAAAATCAGAACCGAATAAAAAGCTCATTGATGGCACCTGACTGCTCTTTGGCAAAGTTACTGTAATATTCATTCCTTGAGACACAATTAATAACATTTCTTCTCTTCTATTTAGTATCGTCACAAATTTATTTATTTATAAATATCTTATTTAATCTAAAATGCACCCTGAGAGTATTCTCAAATTCAAGCGTGACAAACGTCTTCATATTTTTGACTCAAAGGCATTTTCAGTCCTGTGTTAACTAATTAGGCTGTCGGGGGATGTCAAGTACAAATACTATTAGTTTAACAAATATCTTAAAGCATCACATTGGAATATTTTTGTATAAGAATAGATTAGCACTGGAATTTATACTCTAAGACCCAAGGAACACGAAAACAATTATTTTTCTATTAAAATGAAAGTACGGTCGATCAAATAATTCTATGAAAGGGAAATGGGACGATTTGTCGATGAAGAATATCGGCAGTTGAACCTCGTATTTCTGCGTAGATTGATTTATCCTGCACAAAACTTTACATACAAGAGAAACAATGCATGAGAAAGTTGGGATCAAAAACTTATCTGTAATTGTTTCCCCTTTAAGCTCTTGAAAGTATTTTTTAAAAAACCACGTATGGAATATGGAAAGAACAACATCAATAAGAGTCAATATATAATGGTTTCGGTCTTTAAATCTTAAAAAAAAATTAAAGCTGGTTACCCCCATAAATTTTTAAAACCTACTTTCCACCATATTGGTGTACAGCGTCGTCGCCGCTGGTGGGGTTGCAGGAGAAACTGGTGGTCGTCATCCTCGTAAAGCGATGGGTCCTTGAAGGTGTGGTCCTCGTAGAAGTGGTGGAGGTAGGACTTGACGCCAAAGTACACGGGACAACTTCTCTTTCTCTTTGGCTTGGTGCCCGTGTCTGTAGGGACGAGTCGAAACATTAAATGTGTCAAAATTTTGTCATGCTTGTACTTTTAGTAAGAAGCTGAATATACTAACTAAAAAGAATCTGTACTTCAAAGTGATTTGGGCGCCGTCCACAAAGTACGTTACGCTATTTTGGACCATTTTTACCCCACCCCCCGTCACAAACTGTGACATATCTCGACCCCCCCCCCTTAAAGTACGTCACAGTTTCGTACAAAAATATATTTTTGTTACCAAAATAATTAAAATTTAACATAAAACACCGTGACGTCACCCAAGGCCGGACACACCCTCCCCCTGTAATCAACTATCACTCTTTACCCACCCCCTCTGGAGCATGACGTACTTTATGGACGGCCCCTTGTGTGAAAACTCTGTCAGCACTGGAGGCGCTGTCACAACAAGTGACACCATCACACAAAGTGACACCATCACAACAGGTGACACCATCACACAAAGTGACACCATCACACAAAGTGACACCATCACACCAAGTGACACCATCACACCAAGTGACACCATCACACAAAGTGACACCATCACACAAAGTGACACCATCACACAAAGTGACACCATCACACAAAGTGACACCATCACAACAAATGACACCATCACAACAAGTGACACCATCACAACAAGTGACATCATCACACAAAGGGACACCATCACACAAAGTGACACCATCACACAAAGTGACACCATCACAAAAAGTGACACCATAAAAACAAAGTGACACCATCACACAAAGTGACACCATCACACAAAGTGACACCATCACAACAAGTGACACCATCACAACAAGTGACACCATCACAATAAGTGACGCCATCACAACAAGTGACACCATCACACCATCACAACAAGTGACAACATCACAACAAGTGACACCATCACAATAAGTGACGCCATCACAACAAGTGACACCATCACACCATCACAACAAGTGACACCATCACAACAAGTGACACCATCAGACCAAGTGACACCATCACACAAAGTGACACCATCACACCAAGTGACACCATCACACCATCACAACAAGTGACACCATCACAACAAGTGACACCATCACAACAAGTGACACCATCACAACAAGTGACACAATCACAACTAGTGACACCATCACAATAAGTGACACCATCAGACCAAGTAACACCATCACACAAAGTGACACCATCACACCAAGTGACACCATCACACCATCACAACAAGTGACACCATCACACAAAGTGACACCATCACAACAAGTGACACCATCACAACAAGTGACACCATCACAATAAGTGATGCCATCACAACAAGTGACACCATCACACCATCACAACAAGTGACACCATCACAACAAGTGACACCATCACAATAAGTGACACCATCACAACAAGTGACGCCATCACAACAAGTGACACCATCACAACTAGTGACACCATCACAACAAGTGACACCATCACACCATCACAACAAGTGACACCATCACACAAAGTGACACCATCACAACAAGTGACACCATCACAACAAGTGACACCATCACACCAAGTGACACCATCACAACAAGTGACACCATCACACCATCACAACAAGTGACACCATCACAACAAGTGACACCATCACAACTAGTGACACCATCACACCAAGTGACACCATCACAACTAGTGACACCATCACACCAAGTGACACCATCGCACAAAGTGATACCATCACACCAAGTGACACCATCACACCAAGTGACACAATCACAACTAGTGACACCATCACAACAAGTGACACCATCACACCATCACAACAAGTGACACCATCACAACAAGTGACACCATCACAACAAGTGACACCATCACAACAAGTGACACAATCACAACTAGTGACACCATCACACAAAGTGACACCATCACACCAAGTGACACCATCGCACAAAGTGATACCATCACACCAAGTGACACCGTCACACAAAGTGACACGATCACACAAAGTGACACCATCACAACAAGTGACACCATCACACAAAGTGATACCATCACAACAAGTGACACCATCACAACAAGTGACACCATCACACAAAGTGACACCATCACACAAAGTGACACCATCACAACAAGTGACACCATCACAACAAGTGACACGATCACACATAGTGACACCATCACAACAAGTGACACCATCACACCAAGTGACACCGTCACACAAAGTGACACGATCACACAAAGTGACACCATCACAACAAGTGACACCGTCACTTTTGGTGTTAAGCTTCTCAATTCAGAACTACGTCAGAATAATGGTCTAGTTTCCCTCATGAGCCGCCGTTAACCTGAACGATCCCATGATAGGTATCAACTTAAATACCCCTTTCCATTTCCTTCTCGACTTTTGTCCATAACATAAGGACGAATCATGACGATTTCATCATACAAATTAAGATTCCTTTTCATACCCACTATATAAAAAACATAGTTTACCAATGAGTCTTTACAATTTTAAACACAAATGTTACCATGCGCCACCGATAAACATGGAAATCATTCTTAGCAATCAGCGACCAATCTCTGTACCCTGGTCTCAACAGAAGGCAGCAACAGCCCGCACGTGCCTTACAACACACAAACGCCAAGAACCCAACAATGCACTCCCTTCCCCCTACTCCCCCACCCCCAACTCACCAACCACCTGACCATTTGATAACATCACAGTCACCTTTGCTCCCCCGTTTGCTCCCCGCCACCTCATGTTTTTCCTCAGCCGGACCGTCTGAGCTGGAGCCGTCCAGTGGCTCCGTGTAACCTTGCCCATAACCCGCCATTAGTTCTGTCAGTTAGCCGGACTGTTTAGACTGGGGTGAATCTGAGGAATGACAAGATTGGTATTCAGTTCAACAATGGTGTGGTTAGTAACACAAGGTATTGGGTGGTTCCATTGTGGGAGCTATAAAAGGTATAAAAATTTATATAGAAGATATCAGAATGTACTGCAGCAGGTATGAGAATTTAATATAGAGGACATCAGAATTTAATATAAAAATTATAACAATTTAATATAGAAAATATCAGAATGTAATATAGAGGATATAAAAACGTAATATAGAAGATAGAATGTAATATAGAAGATATAAAAATGTAATATAGAGGATATCAGAATGTAATATAAAAGGTATAAGAATTTAATACAGAGAGTATCAGAATGTACTTCAGAAGAGTCACTGTGAGAGTCAGCGGTAGTAATTTAGATCCAGTGCTAATTAGCGGCACTGAGGAATTATCATTGACATTAATGTCACGCAACTCTTCGAAAGTCACTGGAAAAGTGTGTGGGGTGGGGAAGTAGCACAGTGACGTAAATACACCACAGGTTCTGCTCTTATAAAATAATACTTTACTTTTCAAATTATTACATACAATTAAAAAAAAAACACTAAGAAACTTGAAGAAAAGGAAAACTCTTGAGGTGAGACAAGGATGTTGACTCATTACTCGAGCCGTGAGATCCAAAGTCAACAGAGGATTTTCTTTTAACTATCGATTACATCTGTGTTGGGGGATGTCCCAACGGGGAATCTCAACGGAACAATAATATTTAGAAAAACAAGCAAAATAATTTTTTTAAAATCATTAAACACTTTAGAATTATCATAATTGAGCAATTCATTTATGATGGTGATATGCTACATTATAACAGAGCTGAATAGGTTCGCTGAGGGAGACGGTTCATGAAAGACAACATTGAGTGAAGTAGAGACAGATGTACATCAATCTGAGCGTTAAAACAAAGTGATGGGTTTGATTAAAATATGAGGTAAAGAATCTACCGTGCCAGTGGACTCTAGTTGCATTCCTATGATGATAGGCAAAACACGCAGAAATGGGCAATTTGTAGCCTACAAGAAAACAGGTATAATATTAACCTAAAGAATAGTTATGTACGAAGTTGACAGTTTGGTGATGGAGAGAACACACTCAGAAATACACCAACGACATTGCTGTTGAAGCGGAGCTCTCAAGACCAGCTGCTCAGTTTCAGAAACTGAAATTGGTCAGAAATGTCACGTGGCGTGCTCTATAAATAGTAATTTTAGGTCGTCCCAGCTCTTTTCCTGTTCTCTCAGCTTCTCCCGCCCAAAACACAAAGTCACGGAGACTTTGTGTTTTGGGCGGGAGAAGCTGAGAGAACAGGAAAAGAGCTGGGACGACCTAAAATTACTATTTATAGAGCACGCCACGTGACATTTCTGACCAATGGCAAATGATCTACAAGAAAAAATAAATCTCTGGATGACATCTTGCATTATCGGGAAAAACCTCCATATAACGCATCTCAAAGAAAAAAAAAAAGAATTATGATGGTGGTTGGATGCGTGTTGGTTTTAAGTGAAAGGTGGTTTTATGCATAAGTAAGAAAATTGTGCAATTAAATATTGATGTAATTCAAATAATTTATTATTTATTAATTCATAATCAAAATTATAGATAAGCATGTAGCAATCTTTTAGGACTATGTTGATACTGTGTAGAGGATTTCAATACAGTATTTTGATGTGAAATATGGCGTTGTGGGCTGTTAGATATGGCGTTGTGGGCTGTTAGATATGGCGTTTCTTTGCTGTTAGATATGGCGTTGTGGGCTGTTAGATATGGCATTGTGGGCTGTTAGATATGGCGTTGTGGGCTGTTAGATATGGCGTTTTGGTCTGTTAGATATGGCGTTGTGGGCTGTTAGATATGGCGTTGTGGGCTGTTAGATATGCGTTTTGGTCTGTTAGATATGGCGTTTTGGTCTGTTAGATATGACGTTTTGGTCTGTTAGATATGGCGTTTTGGTCTGTTAGATATGGCGTTTTGATCTGTTAGATATGGCGTTTTGGTCTGTTATATATGGCGTTTTGGTCTGTTAGATATGGCGTTTTGGTCTGTTAGATATGGCGTTTTGGTATGACGTTTTGGTCTGTTAGATATGGCGTTTTGATCTGTTAGATATGGCGTTTTGGTCTGTTAGATATGGCGTTTTGGTCTGTTAGATATGGCGTTTTGGTCTGTTAGATATGGCGTTTTGGTCTGTTAGATATGGCGTTTTGGTCTGTTAGATATGGCGTTTTGGTCTGTTAGATATGGCTTTTTGGTCTGTTAGATATGGCGTTTTGGTCTGTTAGATTTGGCGTTTTGGTCTGTTAGATATGGCGTTGTGGGCTGTTAGATATGGCGTTGTGGGCTGTTAGATATGGCGTTTTGGGCTGTTAGATATGGCGTTGTGGGCTGTTAGATATGGCGCTGTGGGCTGTTAGATATGGCGTTTGGGGCTGTTAGATATGGCGTTTGGGGCTGTTAGATATAACGTTTGGGGCTGTTACCATCTGAAAGGTAACGAATGTAACACGACACATCAGGTTGGCTGTGAGATTCGCTGATGGGTAAACGAAAAGTGTGCCTCGCTATGCTTGTGCTGAATTCATTTCCCAAATCCAGCCTCACTTTCCCATCTCCCAGGCTTCCACGTCAGCACAATACGCCATAAACTCTTGAGTAGATCTGGTTGCAAGGAAGTGTCAGAACGCTGTTATAGAAGTCAGATGACCGGGAGTAACCTGATTGTTTTTTTTAAAAGCTCTCCAGCTTACCCATACATTATGTTGTATCAATTATGTTCGCTGAGGTCAGACTAATTCGGTTTGGTGTTTTATATAAACTAAATTTATTTTTTCACGAATGTATTCTTTTCGTCTTAATTAGAATTTGAGTTCTTGCGCTATAAGGGTTGTTTAATAATGAAGGCTTCGCAATTTCGCTCCCCTGAATAAACTCCACCCTTGACCCACGACTTCATGTAATTATCGTCGCTTTACCCATCCGCTCTCTCTCTCTCTCTCTCTCTCTCTCATTCACACCCACAAACTCTATCACACACACTGTTAAAGTAATTCAATTTCCTTGTCAACCTCTTTCTAGTATCCACTTTTTCCTATGTTCATAATTGAAACCTCCCACTCAACTGGGCAGCTGCCTACTCGTTCCTGGTACGTCCTTCTAAAGTGCTCGGGAGACGGAAGGGGCTGATGTCGAAATGTAGGACACAAGACAGTTTTGGATGTAAGACGTTGGTATGTAAGACGTTGGTATATAAGACGTTGGTATGTAAGACGTTGTTGGGATGTAAGACGTTGGTATATAAGACGTTGGTATGTAAGACGTTGTTGGCATGTAAGACGTTGGTATATAAGACGTTGGTATATAAGACGTTGGTATGTAAGACGTTGTTGGGATGTAAGACGTTGGTATATAAGACGTTGGTATGTAAGACGTTGTTGGTATGTAAGACGTTGTTGGTATGTAAGACGTTGGTATATAAGACGTTGTTGGTATGTAAGACGTTGGTATATAAGACGTTGGTATGTAAGACGTTGTTGGGATGTAAGACGTTGGTATATAAGACGTTGGTATGTAAGACGTTGTTGGTATGTAAGACGTTGTTGGTATGTAAGACGTTGTTGGGATGTAAGACGTTGGTATATAAGACGTTGTTGGGATGTAAGACGTTGGGATGTAAGACTTTAAGATGTAAGACGTTGTTATGTAAGACGTTGGTATGTAAGACGTTGGTATATAAGACGTTGTTGGGATGTAAGACGTTGTTGGGATGTAAGACGTTGTTGGGATGTAAGACGTTGTTGGCATGTAAGACGTTGTTGGCATGTAAGACGTTGTTGGCATGTAAGACGTTGTTGGGATGTAAGACGTTGTTGGCATGTAAGACGTTGGTATGTAAGACGTTGTTTGGATGTAAGACGTTGTTGGTATGTAAGACGTTGTTGGTATGTAAGACGTTGTTGGTATGTAAGACGTTGTTGGGATGTAAGACGTTGGTATGTAAGACGTTGTTGGCATGTAAGACGTTGGTATGTAAGACGTTGTTGGGATGTAAGACGTTGTTGTGATGTAAGACGTTGTTGGGATGTAAGACGTTGTTGTGATGTAAGACATTGTTGGGATGTAAGACGTTGTTGGTATGTAAGACGTTGGTATGTAAGACGTTGGTATGTAAGACGTTGGTATGTAAGACGTTGGTATGTAAGA
>MUZC01000823.1:108708-138915 GCA_002072015.1 Radix auricularia | reverse complement strand
TAGTTTACGCCAGCGAGGGCGCTGGGATTCAATGGCCGGGGGTGAATGTAGTAGTGTGCACACCCACACCGCGCCGCACCACGTGCATCGCACTGAGATGCACTGGTATGAAAGGAAGGGAAGAGAGAGAGACGGTTGAGTGCGGGATAGGATGTTGATTTTTGGTGTTGAAATAAAAGCTATTTAACTGTAAAAGCACTGCTTTAGTCCCACCGTTTTAAACCTGTCTTAATTAGCCACCACACGGCTACATAAATAATTTTGGAGTCTTTGGATTCACTTAGTATGGGATATTGTAATTTTTTTAAAGATTTGAAAATGGAAACAATGGCTTGCCATTGTGTAAAGATTTTCAAGGGTTAAAATAGTTTTCCAGTGCCCTGTACTTTTGAATACCCTGATAAAGATTTTAAAATTTCTTAAATTCTTTGTCATTTCCAGACTTATGATGGTGAACATTCAAATGAAGAACCATGCATTTTTCATCCAGGCGTCCCAATATTTCATGAAGGGTAATTTTATCTTAGTTAATTTGAAAAGAATAAACAAAATAAAACAATATCTTCACAATATTTTTTTCACTTTTAAATTTTGTGGATTATTTGAGAGAATTTGTTTTCTTACTTATTTAAAGCATGAAGTACTGGACGTGTTGCCAAAGGAAGACATCAGATTTTGAGGCATTTCTTAACCAAGAGGGCTGTGAATCTGGTCTCCATAATTTTCTTAAACCAAAGGTATTATGTTATGTTTAATTTAGTTGCAAATGTTATCTAATGTATTATTTTCTGTTGTCTTTTATATGTGAGCCCAGCTCCTGGCAAGGGTTATGTGCCATATGAGTTCTCACTTTATTGTCTATGTTTAACCTTTTCTAGGACCTATTTTGGTTCATTTCTTAGAACATTCCAAACAATGTGTGGAGTCATTTATTTTTCTTGAGGTCATCCTACCAGTTTCATATATTGTGATAATAGTTCAGCTGAGATTTAGCTTCACATAAATTTACTGCATGTTTTCAGGTTACAGAGGAAAAGCAAGTGCGTGTTGACTGGCACCAAACAACATCTATAGTATGCATATCTATTTTTGCTAAAGTTGCACTTCCAGAGAAAACTGTGATACAGGCCAACCGTGTCAAGTGTAAAGTTAGTATTTTGTATGAAGGCGGGACCAGTGTATATGAGAAAACATTTGTGCTCAGGGAGGTAAGTAGGGATCATTTTAATATTTTTCTAGGTGCCTGAAATTTTTCTGAACAAAAATATTCTGTTTCATTATGAGTGTTAAAAGAATAATAACAAAAAAATATTTTCAAAATAAAACAGATTTGTTTATTAATGCTATAAACTAGAAACTATTCTGTTCTAGTTTGAAAATAAGATTGGTTAATTTATATTTTATGAGTTACACCAAACTAATAAAGTTTTAAGTAATAGTATGCTAATTTTATTAGTTGTGATTTAAAAAATATTTCTCCATAAAAATTTCAAAACATTATAAGCCTTATTATAAAACATTAAAAACAGACATTCCAATGTAATCTAATGGCTGTCTTAACTAATTAAATCATTGTGTGGAAGTCTAAAAGTAAAGGGTAAACTAAAATTGGGAAGAAATGAGTTGTAGTAAAATATAGTTGTCATTCTTTTGTCTATTGATGAAATTCAAAACTAAACAAAGCTACAGTCATCACTATATTTAAGTTCAAGTAATTTTTCAAGAGGGTTCGAAGTTGTTAATATGTTACACTTAACCTGATGAACTCTACTGCCAAGCTTTGTAAATAGTTATTTAAAATTTTGAGGTTAATCTTTTTTTTTTCGGTCTCATCAAATAATAAATCTGTGCTTATTTTTCTAAGGCAATAGACCCTGGAAAGAGTTCAGTGAAACTTCTTGGTACCAAGATAGAAATAGATCTGAAGAAAGCTGAAGCGTTTTCCTGGCCAACTCTAGAGCAACCTGAGCCTGTAATTACTTCTTCCTCTTAGACATGTTTCAGGCATGACTTTTCTGATAGCATTGATGTTTTCTTGTCTTAGTTACACCTTGTTACTTACTCATTTTAGTATTTTTAGTCATTTTTATAAAATCTTGTAAGATTTTCAAAATTTTTCAATTAAAAAAAATATTTTTTTACAAAGCCATGGAATTAAGTTTTGTTAAAATCTGGGATTATACAAGTATTATGAACAAAAACTTAGTTCATGAACAATTACTCAGGTCACAATGAAGTTATGCCACTTTCTGTTTAATTATCTTAGATTGCTTTTTGTGTGGAGTATTTCAATTTCATTCTGATCCTTTTTGTGAGGTTAAGTTTTTCAACAATAAATGAACATATTTTATATAAAATGTTTTCTTTATGATTTTTTTTTGCACTCAAAATTTTCTAGGTTTCTGTAAAAAGACAATTTTACTTTTCACTATGAAAATGTTTTGTTGATAATGAAATAGATTGGAACAGTTACGCCAAAGTGGAACAATCCAAGATTAAAAAATGATAGAACTTATATGGGCATTATAGGTTATTATATATATCCTTGTAGAGTTTTTACGCATCGAGTATAGTGCACTCCGAGTAGGAGTGAAAATGCTCTGTGTTTATTCTCTGCCTATTTATATAGTCCAACAATAAAAATCATTTTACAATAGTAACATTGATGAGTGGATTTATTTGTCAGAACATTATATTTTTTTATGTGCTCGTTATAAAAATGGGCATAAAGGAAATATTGTAATGCATCACTTATCTCATAAAAATGAGATTGCACATGTTTCAGTTTAAGGTCAAAGTCTGTAATAATAGTTCAAGATATATTTAAAATTTAAGTCAAGAAATTATTTGACCATCACACTTGACATGAGGATAGTTTGAAAATGTTACCTGAAATTGTCAGTGTTACACTTCATTTAAAAACCATTAACTGAAGAAATATTTTATTTTTTGTTTGTTTGCTGAAGGCTGTATGAATTTTATGACTTTCACATTTTAATAATACAATTGTGTTATAAGAACATATCTTGTTTGGTTTTCTTTAATATTAATAATTAAATGGCTTAATGACACAACAAATTTTCCCACAGCAGTTAAATGTGAAAGCAAAAATTATTTTATTATGATCAACAGCATTTGTTAACATTAAAAGGCAACATTACATAAATTCATGGAAGATATTAAAACATGAATCAAATACTTATCCAATACAAAAGTCTGACTATTCATATAACTGTTTGGTAACAAAAAACTTCATATTAAAGACTGTAATATCAAATTAAAATTTAAAGAGTGATTTTAAAAAAATGTAACCTGTTACTAACTTGGTGAGGTTAATGAGCATACATTTCTCAATATTTTAGAAATTATTAGTTTTTCAATTTCAGGTTAAGTGCATTTTATACATCTGTCTGGTTTTTACCGAGGTACTAAAATATCATTTGTTGGAATTATTATTCAACTATTCATTTATAAATGCAAAACAGTCTTACTGAACTGTGCTCAGAAAAATAATTTAATAACGGATTTAGCAGTTGCTCTGTAATGACTTAAGGTAAGGGATACTTCAACTATATGATTAAACAAGCGTAACTGAAACACAATGAAAAATGTATGGTGTAAATTAAATACATATCCATCATCAAGTGGGAATAAACTCGCATTTGTCTAAAAATTAAAAAAAAGTATCCTATATGAATACAATTTTCAACACGTACATCTAAATGAAATGATCTGGAATGGAAGAATATCAAATGTGAACTGACAGCCCCTGTTGTCAGAAGTGAACTTGACATTCACTTCTCTGTCAGTGTCTTGTAGATGTGCAGTGGATTCCAGTCCATTGCACGCTTGCACATCCTGAAGTGGAAGTTGACTGGTTACTTTGACACTGGTAGAGCCACCAAAAGCCTCATGTAGTCTAAGAATAATTGTTTGACTTCCATCTTCGGCCTGGATTTTAAACACCAAGAAATAATTAAAATAGAAGTAGTTGCAAATAGTTTTAAGGAATGTATTAAATCTGAAAGCCATTGGTGTTTTGAAAACATACAATTTCCCTAATCAATTAGTACTCTGCTTTGTAACCAAAAAAACTGCTCATTATGCACAACTTACCATTTTGACGGCTTGAATAACAACTTGTTTGGTATCAAGTGTGAAGAGACCTTTGCTGAGCCAGCCTCCTACATCATTGCTTGTTGGTGCAGAGACCAATTTAAGGGGAGAGTTAAACCCTAGGGCAGCATCAATAACATCTGCTTCTTGAAAACTGCCTGGAAATGACAAAAATCAGAGAAATTAAAAGAATAACTGAACAAATAAAACGAAAATAATATTGTGAATGTGATCCATTCTTAGTTTACTTGATGTGACCAGTAGAAATTTAATTTAAATTTATCAACCCATAAAAACAAAGTTTTTGACTACAAATCCCTACATAACTGAAAGTATTGATTATATTCATTATAATACATACCGCCCCAAAGACTAGCATAAACATTTACAGATATGTGAAGTATGTTCAATGTAATACCTACAGCGTGAAGTATGTTCAATATAATACGCACAGCGTGAAGAATGTTCAATATAACATGCACCGCGTGAAGTATGTTCAATATAATACCCACCACGTGAAGTATATTCAATATTATACGCACTGCGTGAAGTATGTTCAATATAATAAGCACAGCGTGAAGGATGTTCAATATAATAAGCACTGCGTGAAGTATGTTCAATATAATACGCACAGTGTGAAGGATGTTCAATATAATACACACAGCGTGAAGAAGTATGTTCAATATAATAGGCACAGCGTGAAGAATGTTCAATATAATATGCACCGCGTGAAGTATGTTCAATATAATACCCACCACGTGAAGTATATTCAATATAATAAGCACTGTGTGAAGTATGTTCAATATAATAAGCACTGCGTGAAGTATGTTCAATATAATAAGCACTGCGTGAAGTATGTTCAATATAATAAGCACTGCGTGAAGTATGTTCAATATAATACGCACAGCGTGAAGGATATTCAATATAATACACACAGCGTGAAGAAGTATGTTCAATATAATATCCACCTCGCAAAAGACTAGCATAAAGATTTTCATGATACATAGAGATAGACTAAATTTTTTATTAATTTAATTTAGTGGTGTTATCAGTTAATTTAAATTTAATCGTTGTCTTTTAGTTAGTCAATAATTTTGATTAAAGCTAAAAATAAGATGTTTGACGTCATTAAACTGAAAATTTCAAGGGATGTAATAAAAACAGGCAATTGACATTTTTTAATTTAAATCTAAGTAGTTCAATGAATTTAATTTTGTTATTGTTAATTAAGTAAAGACAATGTTTAACTCATAATGTGCCAAAGCGCGATAATCTGCGGTTTACCGTTTTTTACTGAATCACGAAAATCTGCGACTCGATAGAACACTCTTTAGAAACGAAATAACAGAAAATAAAACCTCTTCAGTGCCTGAAAAACGATGTTTTCGACTTCCGACAATGGCGGCTGTTTCCCTCGCTGGTGTTATTGCTCGATTCGCGAAGTTTTTTGGAAGTTTTTACGTTTTTTTTCAAAGATGGGATTTTGCTATACTTTATTACTAAAGTAATAGTACTAAACTACAGGTAAAAATAGTTTTAAACTCAAAACGGCCTGTTTGATACATAAAATAACCATTCTAATTCTAAAAGATGACGTCAATATGACAAATAATAATATAAATGGATTTTACGCAATTTTTTAAATTTCATAACCGGTTGTTCGCAATTCGGGAAATTCTAACGGCACTGAGGCGGAAGTTTTCCGAAAACCTTATGGCAAATTAAGAGTTCATTATTTTTATAGCATTTTCCTTAAAAAAAAAACAGAGCTTATTTGAAAGTTTACACTTTAAACATCTTTTTTTTTAATGAAGAAGTTTGTATGTAAAAAAGCAAACTATTATTTATTAATAAATTGAAAATATTGTTTAAAATATTTTGTTAATTGTAATCGCTATTTTATCGATTAAAATAATTTTTAAAGGAACAAATTCTGCCTCTTAAAAATAAAATAGTCTTACATGCAAGAACAAGTTTTTAAGAAAAAGGCACTTCATAAATAAAATACTAGGAACAATCAAGAAGAAATATGTAGCCTACATTGTAATTGTTTGCTATTTTGTCATTTTTTACCACCATGAAAATTACTTACCTAAATGAGGCATTAGTGCATAGGAAAATGTATGTTCACCCATATCAGCTTTAGGGTCTGGAGTTTTAGATGATCTTAACCTGAAAGTTTTTGACTGAAGCATTAAAAAGAGATGCTAATCTAAAAAAAAAACAATGTTGTGTTAGATTAACTTTTTTCTGGATACTATTTTTTTACCCCGGTAATTCTTAAAGGTATCTTTTGTTTCAAATGAACCAGAAGTCGATTAAGTAAAAGCGCAGATTCAATTATTTCTTCCCAATATGTTTAAGATCGTGTTTGTTTAAATTAACCAGGAAATTTTATATTAAGCAACACATCTACTCCAATATTTGAACTCACAGAGAGAGTCTCAGCACACCTTCCACAGCCGAGTGCCCGTACTTGCAGTTGTTTAAAACACTTACACCAAAGCCATGCTCTGCTATATCAACCCACTTGTGGCCACAGACCTGAACGATAGTTATTCAAATAAATGGTGGCCACAGACCTGAACGACAGTTATTCAAATAAATGGTGATCACATCATCATCAAGAAACGAAACACTTCAATAAATATTAATGTTTAGCCTGATATTGGAAGCATTATTTCACTACTCTCCTCAACGAATATGTTTTATTTATGTGGCTTAGATATATATTTTCTCAAAAGAATCAATGAAAGAATGTCAATGAAAGAATGTCAATAAAAGAATGTCAATGAAAGAATGTCAATGAAAGAATGTCAGTGAAAGAATGTCAATGAAAGAATGTCAGTGAAAGAATGTCAATGAAAGAATGTCAATGAAAGAATGTCAATTAAAGAATGTCAATGAAAGAATGTCAATGAAAGAATGTCAATGAAAGAATGTCAATGAAAGAATGTCAGTGAAAGAATGTCAATGAAAGAATGTCAGTGAAAGAATGTCAATGAAAGAATGTCAATGAAAGAATGTAGATGAAAGAATGTCAATGAAAGAATGTCAATGAAAGAATGTCAGTGAAAGAATGTCAATGAAAGAATGTCAGTGAAAGAATGTCGACCTCATATCGGGCAGAGTCCCAGGACGTGTTGTAATGATTAGGTCTCTGAAGGAATCCACTTTGGATGTCATAGGTGACCTGATTGGCATGTATGGTTGTGGGGAATTCCACTTTCAAGAATTTGCGATTCTCAAACCATGTAACCTATGAGATCAGACAATAGTTATTATAATTTGTAACTAGATGCAAGGAATTATTTTAAAATAATAAAATTACTTAGAAACAAATGTAACAAAGCAAAGACTACAGAATTTAATTTTTTAAACATTTTTTTAAAATGTATGAGAGATCATCTTGAAATGTCATGCTATTGACAAGATTAGTAAACATATTCTCAAAGTTAAATTATATTCTTGGAATTGAATTATAAGTAAAAATATTCTCAGAATTGAATTATAAGTAAAAATATTCTCAGAATTGAATTATAAGTAAAAATATTCTCAGAATTGAATTATAAGTAAAAATCAACATGAAAAATTATGTACCTCAGTATTGAAGGTGATGTAAGAACTGCCAGCATCAAGAATAATTTCTTGTTTCAGGTAACTCTTGTCACTTATTTTTAAGCTCACCTGAAAGTATGAATGAAACAATGACATTACGCTTGAGCACACGTATGTGGATAAAAGTGTAAATAGAGATAATAACTATTTCAACTGTATCATAGCCCATACCAGATCAAGTATATCTTTACTTAATAAAGCCTAAAACAAAACAGAAGCATTTAATTTAACACAATATTTTTTTTTTTTTAGGTCCCATAACCTCTTTTTTTCGAGGTCGTAGGGGATTCTGTTTCCATTAGAGCATTCTCGGGCTTAATAGACACACTCGCGGCGCCCATCCCTCTCCTGGTCAGCGGAGGACTTTCTTAGCGTTAGTCATTTCTCAACATTTTTATAGTGGATTTTCGTGGGCTCGATCCCACGCCCCTCAGCTTGTGAGGTGAGCGCACTATTGACTTCGCTACCCAGCCGCCAGAATATACCAGAAACTATAAGATCACATCAATACTAATTAGTCATTCTTATGATTGTGAGAGACAGCTATTTCAATTCACTAAGGGTTCAACCTCTAAAGACACTCGAGATCGACTGGAATGATGGCCTGTAACAATTCTTTGTATTGGGGTGACGACTGGTTTTCTGAAATGTGAGTGAAAGGAAAGATATCAAACCAGTGCAAAGGTTAACTTTTGGTTTCATACGTTGAATAATTAAAGTATAAAAATTTGATTGCATCTACATTGTTTAAGTAAATAAATTTGTCTGTGGGTTTTGGTGACTATCATCTCTGGCCCACAGAACTATATAAAATTGTAATAAACCACTGATATGTAAATAACTTTCTAGATTCATTCAGTACAGTGAATGAGAATACACGTGACCTTGACCTCTGACCTAGTTTCCAAATGATAGTCCATAACATCCCAGGCGTCCCAGTAGAGAGGAATGTCATCATACAACAAGAACTGGTTAGCAGGATGATGCTGGTCAATGGCTTCCTTGGACCACCTGAAATGGTCACAGGGTAAGTGAAGTCAGGGGATGAGCGTTGGGCATCAGTGAGAGCTTACTACTGGACTTACTTCAGTGTTAGCTTATTACCTGGCTAGTACAATTTAACTCACTTCTGTATTTGGCTAGTACAATTTGGCTATCTCACCCTGGTGAGACCTATACTAGAATATGCATCTTCAGTATGGGACCCATCCACCAAAGAAAATATTGATAAGTTAGAACAAATACAAAAAAGAGCTGCCAGATTCATTACTGGAGAATATTCAAAACTGACAAGAGTAACACCATTAGTTAAATCATTAAACCTTGAAACACTAGAGGATAGAAGAACCAAGAGTAAATTAGTAATTATACATAAGGCAATTAATTCTAATTTAGAAATACAACACAAAGATAACCTAATACAACCCTCAAATAGACATAAAGATAAAAACACTTTTCTTATTCCATATGCAAGAACAAACACATACAAGTTTTCTTTCTTTCCGTCCGGTATTCGGGCGTGGAATGGGTTGCCTGAAGAAACCAGGAAAGCCACCACTTTATCATCTTTTAAAACTCTAGTAAGAATACAGGACTAAACACAAACCATAGAAATACGTAGGACGCAATAATCTTCTGTACAGAAGGAGCGTCTGTAACATATAAGATAAATTATCTCACTTCTGTATTTGGCTAGTACAATTTAACTCAATTCGGCATTTGGCTAGTACAAATTAACTGAATTTGGTATTTGGCTAGTACAAATTAACTCACTTCTGTACCTGGCTAGTACAATTTTAACTCACTTCTGTGTTAACTTGTCGAAACAGGTCAGGGAAGTAACTCTCCCAATACAATCTATGACAGCCTTGATGATTCCATTGGTCATTACATAGTGGTCATCCTGGGAAATATATTTTAACAAATAAATAATTGAACACGCCAACACTAATAGTTTCACGCGTTAAGTTTTGGATCATTAAAATCAATTTGATATTTGCTGACTTCTAATGTGTGGTTGGTACTTTGTTGTTTTGTTAACTCTCAATATTTTCAACCGAGTCTCAAGCAAAAGAAAACAAAATGTAAGGAATTTCACACCCAAATATCACTTCCATCAAGCACATATTTCTGAGAAACAGTAAAAAGTATAGAAGGTAGAATTGTAATTAAATTATTTTTAAAAAGTTGCAATTTATAGGTTAAATAACAAGAAAAAAAAAACAACTACAGGCCAGCATGTGAAAAAGTTATTTTGTTGCAAGAATGAAAGCTACATTCAATCATGTGTCTTTGAATCTAGTCTCTTTTTAGACACTCTGCAGTCTTTTTTATGACATGCATTTGAAGGTTTAAATTTTTTTTGCTTCATTGATATTTTTATTGAAACTTTAAAATTATTTTAAACAAATGGTGTCACAGTTTTACCTCCCTTGACAAAAGGCATCTCAATCTTTACTTCTTTTGACTTACCTCCCTTGTCAAGTTGACCTCACTGCCAGTTTCTGGCTTGACCAGGCAATCTCTCAAAGGTTTCATGCTGAGGGGAGGTATCCTGACTTCAGCTACAATAAAGTACAGATATCAGTGGCAAAACTTAAGTTTGTTATTAGGTGATTAAAAAAAAAAACTATTAAAAAAATTGATGCCTACTATAACCGTTAAAATTTTAACTGAATTAAAAGTGTTACAATGTGTAAGAGATGCAACCAGGCTTTTTAAAAATAAATATTAAAATTTATTGAATTTAATTTCTTTTTAATTTGGTATAATTTTTAAAATTGTAAGTTTACTAAGTAATAATGTTGAGTCAACCAGAATTTATTTATTACCGACAAAATTGTTTTTTAAAAATATTTAGCAATCCTTTTTTTTAAATACATAACATATTTAAATTATCTATAGAAATTAACTAAGTAGGAACAAAAGAAAATTTTTTTTGGTGAACAGTTTGTCAAAAGATACTTACTTGTATTAGGACCGTCCCCATCATGACCAATGCTATTCTCTGACAACTTCCTTTTTTTAGATGCTTGAGAGGCTGGCGAGTCAAGGGGCAGCACTATTACTTCCTGCCTAGTGAAGCCCTGGGTGTTGACCAAATAAAGTTCCTCTTCTTTGGAAGAGTCAGTTATCCCCTGTCAAACAAACACAGTCAGCCTGATAGTTACAGAATGACAGCAACATCTATTTATATTTATAACCCCAAGTTGAAATATTGAGAAGATTTTAAAATAAAATAAAAATTCATTTATGATTTTAATCAAATGAAATTCTCTCCAAAACATACTTCAATTTACCCCAAAAATTTAAGGCTGCTCAAAATAAGTTGAAAGACCTCTTTGAAAATATCTTCCTCCAATTTGTTTGAACAAAACATCTCCATCTTTTTAAAGATGACTAAATGTCTTATCAAAGAATAGGACAATTATTTTTTCACTGATTATCTTATCTTATCTTATCTTATCATCGTGCTAAAATATTTGATGAATAAAAACATATCATCAAAAAACAATGTGCAGCAATTTTTTCTCTCTAAAAACTTAGGTTGTCTACCCTCATCTGATATCACAGGTTTAATAATAATAATATGAATAGTATTCTTATTAAATTTCATTCAAATAAAGTAGAAAAAGAAACACATGCCAAAATAAAGTGTCAGTCTTCTCTACTGAATTGTTCCTAAGTATTGATTGTACTTTTTCAAAATATGGCTTTGGTACTTTGATAAAATTTACCTGAGTTTCTGTGCAAGCCTTCAGAGCTTTGTTGATGAGTTCTTTTGATGTCTTCTCAATTTCTGAACATAGGAAAACATTTACAAGATGGACCTTATGAATATCTAACATCTTAGAAATAAAAAATTGACTTGTTTCTTCTTGTTTTGTTTTTGAAATTTTGGGAAAGAGATCAGATAACTTTGTGTTTACAAAATATTTTGAATTCCATTTGAAAGAACACAAGTTTGGAAACCAAAATTTAAAAAAAAAAACTAAAAAAAACTTGATCTGACATGCTTTGTTATTTGACTATTTGGCAGAATGTTCTAACTCATAGTATAGTTTAAACAATTTTATTGTGTGAAATTTTTTGGGAGAAAAAATGCAATCCACACCAACCTTCATAATACTTAATTGCATCTTGAAAGACCTGAAACACATTTTGAATATGTTAAAGAGAATTGAGTATTTAATTCATGTTTTATGTAATCAATTGTCCTTCATGAAAATAATATGTGCACATATGCCTAGGTATTACAAAGTTACTTAATTTTACATCCTTAACAAATCATTTTCTTCTGATTAAAATTATTAGCAGGAAATAATCTTAATGATTTGATTAAAATATTTGATTTCCAAGAAAGGAAATATTTCTTATAGGAAATTTTTAAATAACGTGTGAGGTCTTTATAATTATTGACTATAAAATTAGTCTATCATAAATTGAGTGCAGCGCTGTAGTTCTAAACAGCTATCTTTTAAAAAGATCTGAAACAGTCAAGTGTAGTTCCCCTGACTTATATTTTGTCAAAGATGTCTCCACCAATTTTTAAGTTCACTAGATAAGTATAAGATTGTGAGAAAGAATTGACCAAGTAAAATTTTACCTAAAATCTTGTTTTGTTTCAATCAATCTGTGCATTACAATGTTATAACAAGAAATAACCCATCCAAAAAAAAATGCTACAGATATACTTGAAGCTCCTTGACATACCAAATTTATGGAGCTCCCTGGAAGGACGTCATGAAACTGGTTCAACAGTAACAACTTCCACAATCTGTCCAGTTCAGCCTTGGGGTACTCAAACCCAGGATTTTTCAGGTGAGCCATGGTACTGACTGTCTCCAACTCCTGCAGCCAGATCTCACATTGGCGGTTGTACTTCTTCACCTGTTAGACAGTGGACAATGTTACACCCCAATAGGACCAACATAGAGCATAAAGGAATAACACAAGAGAATGTCATATGTAAAGTTTAAAGGAATAACAAAAGAGAATGTCATATGTAAAGTTTTTGAAGCAATAACAAAAGAGAATGTCATATGTAAAGTTTAAAGGAATATCACAAGAGAATGTTATACGTAAAGTTTAAAGGAATAACACAAGAGAACAATATCTACTGACCTTTGCCCATGTGGTATAAGTTCCATTGTGCATCTCTAGGTAGAGTTCTCCCCTCCATTTACACAACAGTTTTGTATTCTCTTGTTCAATGGACGAGAAGAACTCATCAGAGCTGGTGAACTTGATCCTGGAAGTTGAATGCACGTCAATGTATTAAAACCTGTTAACTATTTTTTTTAAACTGTTTTTTTATAATTAATTCATGTCTTTAAAAAATTGTTTTTAATGTTCAAATGTTATTTATCTAAGTATTTTCAAGCTAAAGAATATAAGAGGAGCTGATAAATAAATTCAATTTAGAAAATAAAGGTAAAGCATTCATAGAAAACAAAATTAAATTACTTTGGTATCCCATCACAGTCTTTCAGTCGTGTGAGTCTTTGTAACATTTCCTCACTGCAAAAAAGAAAAGTAAATAAAGTTTTTCACCAATTTACAACAGTTTATTTCATAAGCGAATAAATCAAAAAAATTTAAAAACCTTTAAACAAAATACTTTTTAACAAAGACGAGCTAAACAAAACTAACTGTAGACAATCATTTTTAAATCTTTTTAAAGAAACAAAACAACTCATCATCAAAAAAGGACAACAGAATATTGTGTAAATAAAACGTTATTCATGCATTTGAACAAAAGATACTGTTTGAGTAATGAGCTTTTTTAAAAACATATTAGCACTGGTTGTTCTCATTCAAATGTCATCAGATAACCAACTATGCAAACACACAAGCATTTCAACAGTACATGTATTTGGATCAAGTGATCTAGCTTTATTATTGACTATGTACCCAGCAGAGTTAAAAAAAACACATTTCAACAGTACATGTATTTGGATCAAGTGATCTAGGTTTATTATTGACTATGTACCCAGCAGAGTTAAAAAAACACATTTCAACAGTACATGTATTTGAATCAAGTGATCTAGGTGTTTTATTGACTATGTACCCAGCAGAAGTCAATAGTGCGCTCGCCTCACAAGCTGAGGGGCGTGGGATTGAGCCCACAAAAAGCCACTATAAAAATGTTGAGAAATGACTAACGCTAAGAAAGTCCCCCGCTGACCTGGAGAGGGATGGGCGCCACCAGTGTCTATTAAGCCCGAGAATGTTCTAATGGAAACATTAGAATCCCCTACGACCTCGAAAAAAAGAGGTTATGGAACTAAAAAAAAAACCCAGCAGAGCTACATTTCAACAGTACATGTATTTGTATCAAGTGATCTAGGTTTATTATTAACTATGTACCCAGCAGAGCTAAATACACACAATGAAATTTGCAAGTCCATTAATCATTAATCCAAAATTCAATTATCAATACAATAAGAGATTTCAAAGAGATTACATAATTATAAATTACAGCAGCCCCACTTTTAAATGCATTCCTGATAAAAAGTCTTATTCGTTAAATTAAAATTTTTAGGTTTATAAAGATGTAATAATTAAATTCTTGTAGGGCTGCTTCACTGTTAAACTTTTAACCACCCCCTACCCACTTTCCAAAAAGAGCGAGATCTTCTCTAGTTTACTGATTTACTGGGCCCCACATGAAATGTGCCAAAAGTTAATAATCCATCACAAATTGTCTGTTGGACATCTGGTAAACCAGAGTAAACTGAAGGAAAGTTTTTAAAAATAAAGGGAAATGCTAACTTATTTTCTCAAGAGAGAAATAAAGTGTTTAAAACTAAACTTCAAACCTTGGGCCATGTCCCCCATCTCCATAGCCATACAGAGAGAAATAAAGTGTTTAAAACTAAACTTCAAACCTTGGGCCATGTTCTCTTTCTCCACAGCCATACAGAGAGAAATAAAGTGTTTAAAACTAAACTTCAAACCTTGGGCCATGTCCTCCATCTCCATAGCCATACAAGAATGCTGAGCGGTTGGAGCGTCCCTTGTCCCGGAAGTTTCTTGTTGTTTTCAACATCTAGTGGCATGAAGAAATAAAACTTTTAAATACAGATTTAAGCCGTTTCTATCATGTTCTTATCTTGTTTATTTGCTAAATGGTTGAAAGGTTCTGAGATACATGAATTATACTGAAATGAATTATAACAGCATTAAAACTAAAGGCTGAATGAACGTTTTTTTAAAAATAGAATTTTGTGCTTTGGTACTTCAAAACAAGTTTAAGCAATGAGTTATTCAATCTTTTTGTTTTTAAATATTGAAAATGAAAAAACTCTATCAGATCAAAGCATTTATTGCTTTCATCATTATTTTGTTTTTAAAGAACAAAATTTAATGCATTTTATATCACATATATAATAATAACATCGATTTGAATTCTGAAAACTAAAGGTAATGTTGACAAACTAAAGGAGATGTTGACAAATGAAAGGTAATGTTGACAAACTAAAGGTAATGTTGACAAGTGAGGCTTATATGTAAATATAATGGTTTATATCTGAAAGAGTCAATCTTTTTCCTTTGTTCCATCGTCAAAATACCAGTCCTAATCCTCTACTAATAATAGTTATATTTTAATTTAATGATGTCATTATGTGGCTGTAATGCTATCTCCAGTTACAGAAATATATTTATTGATATTCATAAAGGAGCAAACAGATGATAACTGAAAAGTGATGAGATTTTTCCAGGAATAACAATCAGAATCATATAATAAAATTTAAATGATTATCCACTTCTGGAAATTAGTTCTAATCCTAATTTATAATTTATTTTGCAGAGTTTAACTGTTCAATTATCTTTTTTGAAATTAGATATTACTCAGCAACATTTTTGACATAAATAGTCTCTTATTTGCTTGACCGTCAAAAATTTTTTTCTTAAAATCACACCAATATTATGCCTTAGTTCTCCTACCGAGTTTTATTGTTCAATTATCCTTTTTGAAATTAAATATTACTCGGCAACATTTTTTACCTCAAAAATTGGTTATTTCTTTGACTAACAAAAAATAAAACATCTCACCAATATTATGTCTTAGTTCTCCTACCTCTTCAACTTTTCCTATCATATTGTAACTGTCCCCGGGAGGAAAATGTGCCAAGATGGTACTCCCATCTATACCCTCCCAGTGGAAGGTGTGATGCTGGGGAAAGAATGAAGCAGTGACAGGGAGGAGGTAGCAGGGTTCAAGCAGGGGTTACAAAATATTTTTTAAAAATCCCCAGCGGATGGTGAAGGAAGTACCTCATGGACTCTCCCAGTCATGTGATAGCTGTCCCCTGGTGGAAAGTGGGCCAGGATAGTGGAGCCATCAATGCCTTCCCAGTGAAATGTGTGGTGCTAGAAAACAAGCAAACTATGAAAACAAAAAACTCTCATGACAATTGTTCTGAAACTGTGACGTGTTTTGACAAAATTGCTTACGCTTTTGAAATGGCAGATTAGATTTTATAGAGTCAATTTCTAACTAGGAGATTATACCTTCACTTCGTTCACTTGAGTATTTAAAATTTTTTAAAAATTATTCTCATTACTCATAACATCTGAAGTCAAGAAGAGTGCGTCTTCAGGTCACAAATAATTAAGGTTACAAACAACTTCAAAATTTTTGTGTCCCGGGTATTGAAGAGTGCATTGGGTAACGAACAAAAGCTAGAGAGAAAGAGGAAGGTCTAGGGCCTAAGGCTTCTAATGGCGATCGAGTACAGCAAAAAAAAGCGCTGGCCAGTTTTAGTTTTGCATGGTCATGCAGCCTCGCTTTTATTGGTCTTAGTTTGGTAGCTTTCTTTCTCTTTATTCATAATGTCAGTACATTTTTCTTTGGGGTTTTTTCAGGTAAATGGCGGGACATTATTCTTTTTAAAAAAACATTTTGAGTAACAAACCAAGTTCTATAACAAAGTTTGTAACCTGAGGTAACTGTGTATAAATTTTATCAGACTAAAAAAGCATAATAGTCCCATAATAATATCTTCCATATGCTGTATACTATGATAATTATATTTTTATTGACTTCTAAATTTTATTTCAGGAGACCAGAACAGACCATATTTCATATTGTCATTGGTGAGCCTAAAGGAAGATATGTGTTTTGATTTATTAATTCAGTGGGTTGTTTGTCTTGATGTACACTGTTATCTCGACATAAGAATGGTTCAAGTTACGAAAAATCCAAGATACTCAAGCCACCCAGGTAAATTTTGTATCTTGCTGTACCACTGCACTAGCTTTGTGTAGGGAGCAGGTTTTAGATGCTAAAATTAATGGTGAAACTCTTCTTATTGATTAGTCTTTGTGTTAGAGATGTGAGATATTTTGGTTTTTTTTAATCTTGCTTGTTGGCTATAGATGAGAGTAGAACACTTGAGTTAGATTGGGGCAAGTTTGTTAAGTAACACTTGAGTTAGATTGGGATAAGATTACATAGCAATGAAGTCAGCATTGTGTAGTTTTTTTTGGTCAGCATTTACACTGAGCTTTGACAGCTATGACACTAGACAAAGAAAAAGTCACATCCAGTTGCACAGATGAGGAATAACCTTCTTCAGCAAGTCTTGGCAAGGACTTGTGCTATTCTGTTCTTATAAGACATTTAATAATTGCGATTTAAATATATACATTATAATTAACTTTGTAAACATTTGATGCTATTGATGGGATTATCTGTAACTTTGTAAACATGTGATGCTATTGATGGGATTATCTGTAACTTTGTAAATATTTGATGTTATTGATGGGATTATCTGTAACTTTGTAAACATTTGATGCTATTGATGGGATTATCTGTAGCTTTGTAAACATGTGATGCTATTGATGGGATTATCTGTAACTTTGTAAACATGTGATGCTATTGATGGGATTATCTGTAACTTTGTAAATATTTGATGTTATTGATGGGATTATCTGTAACTTTGTAAACATTTGATGCTATTGATAGGATTATCTGTAGCTTTGTAAACATGTGATGCTATTGATGGGATTATCTGTAACTTTGTAAATATTTGATGTTATTGATGGGATTATCTGTAACTTTGATTTTGTATTTTAAAATATACTTAAAAAATCCTTTTTTTTTTTATTGTTTAGTTAAAAAAAATGTTTTTTCTTATCTCATCAATTTAATCTAGGTAATTAGCATTAAAACATCGTCCACTGTTTAAACTTACAGGGAATTTGTTGACCAGACTCCAGCTCAGTTTCTGGGTCAGGAAACGGGTCACACCACAATGTCTCATGATCTGAGGGAACTGGGCTGAGTAGCCAAACGTGTCTGGGAGCCAGAACTGAGAGGAGGGGATTAAACTCTTTATTAGTGACAGGAGACAACAAACAGGTATAAGAGAGGAAGATAAAATGATACCAAGGACCCAAGGTATAAAAGACAAAATAGAAGATATGCATTATTATTCTAAATCAGGGGTCTCCAAACTACGGCCCGAGGGCCAGATGCGGCCCACGAGGCACTCTCATTCGGCCCTTGGAGATCTTTTAATCTAAAAAATAGACTATTTTTTCCTGTAGTTTACCACAAAACTTAGTAATTGGGGGTTATTAGTCGGCCCCCAAACTGCTGTTTGACAGTTAATGTGACACCTTCAGTAGAAAATTTTGGAGACCCCTGTTCTAAATTGACCATAACTACTGATCCTTTTCTTTCTTAGCAATATTATATAGAAAATAAATAGATGCCAGGCTAATCATTGAATAAAAATCTCTAAGGCAAAGAGTTTATAAATATGATGTCACCTCTTTACAGTGCAGCCCAAATTCCTTCTGGAAGAACTGTTGTCCATAGAGAAACTGCCTTATACAGGCCTCACCGCTAGGAATGTTACCATCCTGGAGTTGAAGCAGAACATTAGTAACTCATTCCACACATCTTTAAAAAACAGATTATGATCCAACAAAATAGAATAAGATCAGTGAATCAAAAGTGTTGGTTTTCATTGGCCCAAATGTCAAAAGTGTTGGCTTTCATTGATGCAAATGTCAAAAGTGTTGGCTTTCATTGGCCCAAATGTCAAAAGAGTTGGCTTTCATTGGCCCAAATGTCAAAAGTGTTGGCTTTCATTGGCCCAAATGTCAAAAGTGTTGGCTTTCATTGACCCAAATGTCAAAAGTGTTGGCTTTCATTAGCCCAAATGTCAAAAGTGTTGGATTTCATTGGTCCAAATGTCAAAAGTGTTGGCTTTCATTGGCCCAAATGTCAAAAGTGTTGGCTTTCATTGGCCCAAATGTCAAAAGTGTTGGCTTTCATTGACCCAAATGTCAAAAGTTTTGGCTTTCATTGACCCAAATGTCAAAAGTGAAGTTGGAGTAAATAAGTGGGGTTTACTAGAGAAGTAAATAAAACATTATTATGCATTAGAGAACATGATTTACTACTGGGAAAGTTTCAGCTACTTAGTGGAAAAAATATGATGCACCTGTGTACAAATTAAAACCACAGGTTTTTAAGAGTTCTCTTTTTTAAAAAAAAATCACCTTAGAGCTCCATCAATTCAAATATCTTGTTTATCATTTACATAATTTGGCATAAGAGAGCATCATTGCCCAAACTTATTCTCTCCAAAAAAACAAAAACAATTTTCCCCACGATGTTAAAGCTTTTTAAAGTTTTAAAGTAGTCCCCCCTGCCCCCATCCGTACAAACATACAATCCAAACCAGCTAATTACGACAAATTTCATAGTTTGATTAGAAACAAATTAAAAATGTCCACCCTCAAACACAATCCAAATTTTTGCCCTTGTCAATTTATTCATCAATTCTGACTTTGTTCAAGATTTCACAGAAAAACTTGTATTGCTACTTAGATAAAAGCTAACAAATAATTTATGCCAGGTAAAAACTTATAATTTCTACTCAGGTGCAAGCTTAACATGTCTTCCCAGGTAAAAACAAAACACTTCTTCCCAGGTAAAAACAAAACACTTCTTCCCAGGCAAAAACCTACCATTACTACCCAGGTAAAAACCTACCATTTCTACCCAGGTAAAAATCTACCATTTCTACTGAGATAAAAACTATAATTTCTACCTAGGTATAAAACCTACCATTTCTAATTTCTACCCAGGTATAAAACCTACCATTTTACCCAGGTATAAATCCCACCATTTCTACCCAGGTATAAAACCTACCATTTCTACCCAGGTAAAAACCTACCATTTCTACCCAGGTGCCGCCAACAGGCACAAATTGACCTTTCTGCACAAATTTGCATATGTCCTTCCAGACACTGGGGTAATGCTCCTTGACCCAAGCATATTGTTGTGCCTGCAATAAAAAAACTCGTTACACATTCCACACTTGGAATAAGCGTTAAACAACTGGCTCAATTCTATATTTAGTTAGACTTTTCCAGCACATTTAACTTGTTGAAAGGTTAAAAACAAGAAGCAAGGCTCAACATGAAACAAGTCTTGATGTAACACAAACAGATCAATTATCACGTAAAAATAAAGAAGTGTCAGAATAAAATTGTTTCAAGAATAATTCCTGGTAGGTAATTAGCTTCTGTGGAGCTCTCGACAGCTGATGTTTGAGCGTCGGGTTGAGATGCAGTGCAGAAAGGCAAAATGAGTTAAAGAAAGAAGAAAACAAGGGGAAAAATTGAAAATCTTCTCCTGAGACTCCTGATAAGATCGGGAGACACTGACAGACATAGGGAAGTAATACCAGGTAATTTGATGTAAGGGAGGTCATTGAGCAACGTACCTGTGAGGGGGAGGCGGGGGATGAGCTGGCATATTATCTTTTNGGGGGGGGGGCATAATTTTAACTTACTTAAAGGTGAGACAAATATTTATCAATGATAAGGGGAGGAGTGTGTTGGAGAGGGGGGGGGTTAGCAGCATGTAATTTTAGGAGTGGTATGAGGTAACAAAGGAAGTAATTTCAGTTCTGTCTCAATGATTTTACTGTACTTTAATAGAGGTGTCTTAGGTGTGATCAGGATGATGGGGATCTCAGGTGTGATCAGGGTGTTAGGGATCTCAGGTGTGATCGGGGTGTTAGGGATCTCAGGTGTGATCAGGGTGTTGGGGATCTCAGGTGTGATCAGGGTATTGGGGATCTCAGGTGTGATCATGGTGTTGGGATCTCAGGTGTGATCAGGGTGTTGGGATCTCAGGTGTGATCAGGGTGTTGGGGATCTCAGGTGTGATCAGGGTGTTGGGGATCTCAGGTGTGACCAGGGTATTGGGGATCTCAGGTGTGATCAGGGTGTTGGGGATCTTAGGTGTGATCAGGGTGTTGGGGATCTTAGGTGTGATCAGGGTGTTGGGATCTCAGGTGTGATCAGAGTGTTGCGTTCTCAGATGTGATCAGGGTTTTGGCGACCTCAGGTGTGATAAGGGTGTTGGGGATCTCAGGTGTGATCAGGGTATTGGCAACTCAGGTGTGATCAGGGTGTTGGGATCTCAGGTGTGATCAGGGTGTTGGGATCTCAGGTGTGATCAGGGTGTTGGGGATCTCAGGTGTGATCAGGGTGTTGGGGATCTCAGGTGTGATCAGGGTGTTGGGGATCTCAGGTGTGACCAGGGTATTGGGGATCTCAGGTTTGATCAGGGTGTTGGGGATCTCAGGTGTGATCAGGGTGTTGGGGATCTCAGATGTGATCAGGGTGTTGGGGATCTCAGGTGTGATCAGGGTGTTAGGGATCTCAGGTGTGATCAGGGTGTTGGGGATCTCAGATGTGATTAGGGTGTTGGGGATCTCAGGTGTGATCAGGGTGTTGGGGATCTCAGGTGTGATCAGGGTGTTGGGGATCTCAGATGTGATTAGGGTGTTGGGGATCTAAGGTGTGATCAGGGTGTTGGGATCTCAGGTGTGATCAGGGTGTTGGGGATCTCCGGTGTGATCAGGGCGTTGGGGATCTCGGGTGTGATCAGGGTGTTGACGATTGTGGATCTCAGGTGTGATCAGGGTGTTGGCGATTGGGGATCTCAGGTGTGATCAGGGTGTTGGTGATTGGGGATCTCAGGTGTGATCAGGGTGTTGGGAATCTCAGGTGTGATCAGGGTGTTGGGGATCTCAGGTGTGATCAGGGTGTTGGGGATCTCAGGTGTGACCATGGTGTTAGGGATCTCAGGTGTGATCAGGGTGTTGGGGATCATATTTAAAGATGATCTCAAGAATTTGGTAGCGTAATCATCAAATGGCGACAACTTACTATATTGAAAGTGCACTTTTGGAATGACTTTGGATGACCTGCTTATGATTAAAGGGCACTTTTGAAATGATATTGAATGACCTCATTTTTTGAAAGGGCATTTTTGAAATGAAGCTGGATGGCTAAAATTTGTTAATTTGGAATAACTCACCTGAGAGCAAGTGAAAATGAAGTCTGGGTATTTTTCCATGAGCCGCAATGTACATGACCATGACCTTGCGCACTTGCGAATAGTTTCAGCATAAGGCCACAGCCAGGCTGAGGGAAAGAAAGGGGAGGCAAGCATGGCTACAGAGGAAGCAATCGAGATGCTTGCTTATCACAAGAGCTGGCTGTTTAAAATTTAATGAAGACAGGCAGTTGTCTTGATAAGCCTGTAACCTTGTTTAAACTACCCAATGGGCACTCAGCACACGTTAGACTCACTCAAAGTTACAGAATGACTTAAAATAGCTTTCTTTAATGGCATTTTGTTTTAAAAAGAAAGAGAAAAAAATGTATACAGGTTATTTATATGCACATTAAAAAAAAAAAAGTCTCAAATGGCCCATGAATTTTTGTTTAATGTAGAGCATAAGTGGGGTTTTTTCATGAAGAGTATACTGCATCATTTTTTGAAAAATTAAATATTTGGGCCGCCCATGTTCAATTCTGGAGTATTAAATCATTTATTACCTACTGGTATGACAAGTTAGAGTAAAATAACTATGATTTTATTACCCACTGGGTTGGATGTATGACAAGTTAGAGTTGACAAGTTAGAGTAAAATAACTATGATTTTATTACCCACTGGGTTGGATGTATGACAAGTTAGAGTAAAATAACTATGATTTTATTGCCTACTGGGTTGGATGTATGACAAGTTAGAGTAAAATAACTATGATTTTATTACCCACTGGGTTGGATGTATGACAAGTTAGATTGGATGTATGACAAGTTAGAGTAAAATAACTATGATTTTATTACCCACTGGGTTGGATGTATGACAAGTTAGAGTAAAATAACTATATTTTATTACCCACTGGGTTGGATGTATGACAAGTTAGCAGTGTAAAATAACTATGACTTTCTTGCTCATGGCTAAAGACTGAAGCTAATGTTTCAAAACAAAATACAAAGTAAATTTTTTTTTAAAAAGTAAACAACCAAGTTTTTCACTGTAAATCCTTTATCTACGAGACATAACTATAAGGATGTTCATTATAATATGCAGGGCAAAACAATCCAAAAATACAAAATTCTAGTTATGTCTCGTAAAACGTGTTTAATATAATGTGCACCGATCGTGAATATATTTTTAAAAAGTAATGTCAATGTAATGGGCACCTTATTGCGCGACATGAAAGGTTGTTGAACATATTACGCACCACAAGACTCTATCTCAAAAAATTAACATGATATAAAGAGATAAATAAAATAATTTAAAAATTCAATAATTCAATTACAGTCCATTACATCGATTTGAAATTTTCATACATCGTTTTTATCATTGGCATGAGTCTGCCTGCAAAATTTCAGCTCGCTAGTTTACGAGAAAGGGGTTAAAAAATCGATTCAAAGTTTTTTCGGCAAGGTCGCACGGTCGGTCGCCTGCCCAGCTCTGACACCACAAGTTAATATAAAGGATTTAAAAACACATGTGTTTTGCTTTTGGTGAAAGAATATTATAAATAATTTTTAAAATATCAATATGTGGCAGAACAAAGAAACCACCTGCTTTAAGAGACATTGGGCTATGTTAGATGCTCTAAGGACTACCTGCATGTATTTTATTGAAATCCATGCTAACCAAAAAAATAAAAACTGACGGTTCAGTTTCATACCTGTGTCAATATGGGCATGACCCATGGCATAGAGAGTATGTTGACTCTGCCCGTTCCTTTGAGAGAAGAAAAGTTCTGCTATATCCTGGACCCTGCCAATAGGAAGTTTATACTACAAAAACTGAGGACGTGTAATTTGTGGTAAATTAATGCTTTTTTATTTATTTACAATTTTTTTTCCCTGATCAAACGGATCAATAAGTGGAAACTTGCTACAGGAACAAAAGATGACTGACCTCCTGAAGGTGTTCTTGTCTGTGACGTCCAGTTGATTGATGATGTCATTGACAGCGTACAGAGCTTGGTAGCCTCTCTGGTCATCCTCAGGGAGCTCCTGGTGGAACATCGGAGTTTCATTATTTTCATTATGCAATTTTTCCCAACAGTACACCCTAAATGACTTAAGAGCCACAGGGTATGAGCAAAACTAACACTTGTTGTTTTAAAAAAAAAAATAATAATAAGATATTTACAAAAATAACAAACACAACTGCAATAGTGATAAACGTTTCCTCAATGATGAGAATTGGAACAATCTCATCAGGAGTCTCAATCAAACCATGTTTTCTTTTCCTGCAAGTGCAAGCACTATTGTTATGTTACATTATTGATCCACAATTTTCAGTAAATGGTCATGTTAGCTTTCAAAGAATGCCTTGTGTCAAGAAATTAGTGTTGCAAGTCCTGCTTCACCAAAACTAAAATGTGACTTGTGGGCCAATGGGACACATCAAATGCTTTCAATTGCCTCCACTAGCTTTCAGGGAGAGTCCAATGAAAACACACAAATATTCAATGCATCTTAAGATGGGATTGATGTTTTCATCCTACAACCTGAAAGCATTTTAAAAACATCTTCAGACCAGTGCAAATTTTCAAAATGATAACCACGTCGTTACATTGATGATTCCTTTTACAAACTTGCGTGCCTCAATGGTCATTAGATTTATTTTTCTCTGTAGCAGCTTGTTTAATTCAGATATTTCTCAACTACTTCATCAATCAGAATAAGTGCAACTCAAAACTGCTGCGCGGCCTTACAGGTTTAAGGGAACACTGATAAAAATTTCTTTAATAAACAGGTTGGAGTGAAGAGAGAAGAGTCAGTAGAAAGGCAAGGGGCAGAGGGGAAGTAGACAAAGCCATCGTCCCCTGAGAACGGACGGATGTCATATAATAAACAGTGACTTAGAGTCGTTTTTCAGATTTTCACAGCCCCACAGATTTATAAAAGTAAAAAAAAAAAACAGCCATACATATGAAATGACAAACAACTATCTAACATGTTGCAGTGAGTCAATGGAATGTAATCAAAGAAGCTCACCTTAGCAATGTCATGGAGAGTTTCAACATCTAAAATCAGATTAAAGACATCTCTGTCAAACACAGCAAGTTCAGCCTGGTTCAGTGTGAATCTCTTGCGGTCATCTTCAGGAGTTACTATGGCCACGTTACCAATACCAAACAAATGGTTGCAGGCCATCTCTATGTAAACAGTGTGTCTGCAGATTGTTGAACAAATGCCTAGGTTATTTCTCATAGAAAGTAATTGCTATATTTAACATTGAAAAAAAAAAAGAACAACAAAAAGCTCACAAGTTATTTTGTGTTAAAATTTTACCATAACCTGAATTTGGCTTTGTTTAATCAAATAAAACATCAAGTACGCAACACATGACTATTTGAGTTGGAAAGTTTAAATCCAGTACCATATACTTTATGAAAGACCAAAGGCATATTCAGTAAATGCACCATTTGCCTCCCCCATTCCCCTCATGCAGAACCACAGCATGTAGCATCTATCTACTAACTAATGAACTCATGTGTAAATGAGATCTCTGGGAATTCCCAGAAGTAGTCCCCCAACAAAATGACATGTGTCAAGTGATGAAACCTTCTGACATCACAAACCATTTCCTTGGTCCACAGCACATCATGACATCTCCCAAAGCTTGTAATGAGTTTTTCTAACAATACACAATCTCAGGTACAAATCTACCTAAGACTTTAGACAGTGGCTGATGTGAACATCACACTTAAATTACTGAATTAGATATGTCTTAAGTTTATTGTTAATTACATTTTGATTCAAATCTTGCAATGTGAACATTAGCCATTACCACACACATACAGATGTGATAGCAAATTAACTGTTTTAAGTGTTACAGTGACACTCTTCAATACATTTGAATGTAAACAACAATAAAGTAAAGCATTAAAAAGTATTGACTTTAGTGCAGTGGGGATTGATATTTTAAAAAACTTACTTTAAATTGGAGGAGCTCAGCTTTGGAGATAATATGTAACTGATTCTGTCATTGTCTGCACTTAGACCCTGAAATGAGGGTGTAGTGTAAATATTGGTGGGGTATTACAAACATAAAAATTAAATACCTTGTTTACATTAAAACTTAAGTAGAGCAGAAGAAGCTACACTTTTAAATAAAGCAAGGCTATAAATGAAAAAACTGCAATACAAAGAAAATACATAAAAATCCTTTAAAAACCATTCATCACTTTTCCTAAATTTAAGTAACTAAAACAATTAGATAACATTTTAAAAGTTGGTTTGTTTTTTAAATTACATTTATTTATGTTAATTTTCAACAATCAAATATCCTTGTATTTTTAACATTTACCAATAAGTAGAATAATTTATATACACAGGACATTTAATATTTAATATTATTATTATAATATCTTTAGTATTTCCAGAGCAATAAGAAAACTCACTAAATGAGAATAATTACTTAATCAATTAATTAATATTTCTTAACTTAAACTCAATACTCAGAATCAACCAGTTCAAATATAACAAATTTTAATGAATATAACAAGTTTAATATTCCAATTCCTGATTTTCCAAATTTTGCAGCTGTGACAAATAAAAGAGAAAACTTCTACCTGTTGTGGTTCTCCATTGACCCAAACTAAGGCTTCAGTTCCAGAGTTCCACAACAAGTGGACCTCCTGACCTTTCCATGCCACTGGGATATTGATGATTAGCTCAAACCAGTGAGTGCTCCACCTGAAATAGAAATAAACCATTGAGAAGTATAGCAAGGATATTGGCAGTGACGTAACTAGGATTTATTGGTGGTTTGGGGGCACGGGGGGCTTAACCTCTTTGGGGGCCCCACATAATGGTGGGGGTGTAATATTTAATGTAAAAACATTTCTGACACTAATTTGGAGGCCCCCATCTAATGGAGGCCCGTGGGGACTTTTGACCCCCCTTCCCTAGCTATGCCACCGGAAAGTGGTTAAATAAGTATTGTTTCATGTATTAAACAATCACAAAAGTTATTTATTTACAGAAGCAGTCATGTTAAAAAAGCTTCCTCTGCAAAAAACATCACATTATTGATGCTCCATATCAGATAGACTCATTTTAGTACCTGATTGTAAAAGAATAGAAGCTCAAGTCATTGCGGCAAATAAGTGTAGGAATATTTTATCCTTCTAAAAAAATTTTTAAGTAATATAATTTAAACTGCCTTACACTGGGCCAAAGGATTGTCCAATACTGGCAGGTTCATAAGTTCCTTCCAAGGCCTTTTGGTAAGTGATTCTGTCCGGTGCTGCATAATGTTTGATGGATGTTAGAGGGGCTTTCTCTCTGTACAACCTGGATGTAAAAATATGAGAGTTACTAAAACAACAGATTGAATTTTATCTGCTTAAAAGTCAAAGAATTTTAAAGTTGAAAATAAACTTGACAATTCTTTTTAAAAAAAAAAACAATAAGGAAAATGGTGAGTTAATTCGACAGATTTATCTATTAATTTTCTTTTGCTTGTGTGAGTCCTATTTTAACTAAACAGGTTTCCACAGAAGTAATGTAAACAACAATTTTTACTCTATTTAAAAAAAACAAAAAACAAAAAATAACCAGTTCCATTAAATCTCTCCAAAACAAATCAAATAATTGTGTTCTTGCTTTGCTCACCCATAAAATGTTTTTTATTTTTATATTACTTGTTAGATTTTTAAAATATAAACTTAATTATTAACAGCTCTCGGATTGTTATTTTGTTTTATAATTTTATTAAAACCCTACAGGAACAAATAATAATTGTTCTTACCTGCCACGTAAATTGACATCAGTGAAGTACAAATTAGAAGTAAACTTTTCTGCCCTCTCTAGGGTTGTTCTCTTGTGTTTGAATGTAACATGATCCATTTTAGGTTGATTCGCACTCAGCTTTGTGGCTCTTGAAAGGAATATGTCAAAATAGAAACGAGATTTAATATACCAGAATAAAGAAAGCGCAATGACTAAAACAGGCTACAAAAGAAAATCTTGGTAACTGCAAAAGTGAATTAGTCCCAAATAAAACTATAAAACAAGCTCATATTTGTTATATCAGTATGCATGAATGAATATAGTGGTCTCTAGTCCTAATTATAAAGGCCAGAGTATCCAGTTAACAAACATTGGGGCCCAATTGTCTTATCGTGAGTTCAAGAAAATGTACTTGAACGTTCACTTGAGAAAAGATATGTGATAACTGTTGTCCCAACTTTTAAACTTGGAAAAATAGCTTAGAAGTAGGCCTAATCAGAATTAACATAAAATTAGGTATAGAACCAGGATTTAGGAGTTGAAGGTCAAAACCTTTGTGAACTTAGTGGTTTGAAGCAACAGCAAGTCATTTTTTTCCTCAGCTGAAGTGGGTAAAATTGCTTATTGCTCAGTGTTACAAAACATTTAACTAAAACAATTTAAAAATTATTGTCTAAATAATTTTTTTTACTTTAAAATAAATTAATAAAACCATTTGCTCTATTTTCTTCTGATTCTGTTGCTCTTTGTGCCACCTTAATGATTACCCCAGCAACTGTGTTTATCCTCTCTCCTCCCTAAATTTTACTGGCAAATCTTATTAATTTTAACACTTGGAAAAATGATTAATTTACAATAATTATATATTCTTTTTTTTAAAAATACCTCTCTTTAAACCACCCATATCTCACGATATATTGTTATAACTCAGGCAAATAAAGCCCACTCCAAAGTCTACAATTTTTAACTTGAATAGCTGACAATTACTTTAAGGGCCATCTTAATTATGATAAGACTTTATTATCAATTCTCCTTCACATTTCAAAATATGAGACACACACAAATTAAAATAAATTGTGGCAGGGCAGGGGCAATGAAGGAGAAAGGGAATAGGTAGCAAAGTCAAGTATAGTAATAGTATAGTAGTTGGGATGTGTATTAATTTAAAGGTGCTCTGCTATCTGATTGCTTGTACTTGTAAACTTATAAAATATAAATTATATTTTTTAACAGTACAGAATTACAGTTTGTTACAGACCAGACATACATGACATAAGTCTTTTCAGATTCTGAATTTCTTTAAAACAACAAAAATAAAATTATTGTAAGTTTTATTAATAGTATTAGTATTAGTCACATGTGACTGTGACATGCAGTGGCGTAGCTAGAGGGGGGCGGTGGGGGCGGTCCGCCCCGGGCGGCACACATTATGAGGGCGGCATTTGTGGGCAGTAAAAAAGTACAGCTATTTCCCACAACCGCTCTTTATTTTTTTTAAAGAGGTAAGGTAATGGGGGAACAAAAATATTCATCATTTCGAGTCTTAATAAACGGTCACACAACATTTGTTTGATTATATTTTAGGTGTTATAACTAAGGCAAACTCGTTACAGTATTTAAGTTTGCTAAAAAAAAGTATCGATTTGCTTAGAAGATAAATCGGTATACGTAAAATTATATGAAAACTACAAACAAAAACAGGTCCCCACTGGGCCGAAAAATATGTGCTATTAATATCGCCACGGCAGTTTTTGCGTGGAATTTCTACATGCGCAAAATGATTAGCAAACAAGTACATAAATGATATGGTGATTAAAAACTTGCAAACTTGTGTAGAAATTTCAGGTTTCATAATAGTATTGTTAGGGAAGGGAATTATTAAATTTATTTCGTTTTTATTACCTCAAAGTACTATAAATTAAAAGACGTTATTTATTAATATATTACGCCTATTATCCAATTAAAGTAATATGCAAATAAGGTGAATTATGACCAGAATATGAAAATATTCTAATGTCTCTTTTAATTAACACCGCAATAGGCCATACATAATTAAAATTGACATCTGAAGAAGTAACTAGTAAAACGAGATCAGATACTGGAGTTCTAATTGATTGTATGCAAAATTTTTCCTTTGTATGTTTTATGTTATAAGTTATAGTCTCAATTTAATTAGGTTTTTAAAAAAAATATTAAATTTACATTAATGCAAATCCATTTTATGGAACAAAGTGATTTCCTAATACAAAATGCTGTTATATCAGACAAAACAACAAAACAATCTGTGAAGAAATATGAGTGTTGAAAATATAGAAGACGTGGTTATATCTTTAGAACAAGAAGTGCAGCTGGAATTGTTTTAATAAATGAATATA
>MUZC01000823.1:65999-78858 GCA_002072015.1 Radix auricularia | reverse complement strand
GAGGGGGGGAGACCACCCAAAACATATCGCACGGCCATCAAGTTCACAATAACCGTTTATCTCCTGAGCTGTGTAGGACTGGTACTGTTCTTTTGGAGAAGTGCTGTATTTAAATTGTTGTATACAAAATGCTGTACCAAAGTGACGGGTGAAATTATTGTATAAAATACAGTTGTAAAAAAAATAACAACAACCAAATGTACTGTTGAAACGGATGTATCTATTGCACTTCAAATAGATCTATCCTGGAAGAACATTGTACTTTAACTTTAGTCTTAGTTCTCATTTTTGAGAGTTTGGCCAAAAAAAACAACAACCAACCTTATCGTTCAACATGGTGCGCTTCAATGAGGTGCGCTTCTTTTATTAGCGCAGCTACTTATAACGATATAACTCTATAATCTTTATTTTAAGTGGACTTATTTCTCACTCATGCTTTTTTTAAATAGTGAAAAAAAATTGAGATCTATCATGTGTAGCTAGATTGATGGATATGGATTTCATGCTTCGGATAGGAAAAAAACTTCATCTATTTCTACACTACAACATCGACTTGGATCACAAGTTATTTGTTAAACAGAAATAATACGGTAGAGAAGAACAACAGAGGTGGGGCGGGTTGGTTAAGTTGAGTAGTAGAGTTATGAAAAACTAGAGAGAAGTAAACAAAATAATGAACGTGTTAGATAAAAGAATTTTAGACTGTTTCAGATCTTGTTAAAATATTTACAAAAGTTCTTTTGTTAAAGCCGCACCAGGTTAAAGTTAAAGAAAAAAAAACTGTGTACAAGTTATTAGGGTCATACGGCCGGGCAAGGAAGGATGTCATTAGGGTCATACGGCCGGGCAAGTATGTCATTAGGGTCATACGGCCGGGCAAGTATGTCATTAGGGTCATACGGCCGGGCAAGGATGTCATTAGGGTCATACGGCCGGGCAAAGATGTCATTAGGGTCATACGGCCGGGGCAAGGATGTCATTAGGGTCATACGGCCGGGCAAAGATGTCATTAGGGTCATATGACTAAGGTCAAATTGTCATAAGGGACATGTGGCTGGGGCAAGGTTTGTCATTAGGGACATGTGGCTGGGGCAAGGTTTGTCATTAAGGACATGTGGCTGGGGCAAGGTTTGTCATTAGGGACATGTGGCTGGGGCAAAGATTGTCATTAGGGACATGTGGTTGGGGCAAAGATTGTCATTAGGGACATGTGGTTGGGGCAAGGATTGTCATTAGGGACATGTGGCTGGGGCAAGGTTTGTCATTAGGACCATACGGCTGGGGCAAGTACAGGGTAAGGATGGAATAAGCTCAAGACAAAAGTCACAAGGGACAAAATCTTTATGGTAATTGAATGCCGATTTTCAGGCCAAGCTAAAGACAGATTTACAGTAACATTTCTGATTCTTCATAAAATTTATTGCATTTGATGTAATGTAATGTCTAATAAAAAAATTTTTTTTTGAATTCGATGAACCTAAAAGACAGACCAAACTAAATAAACATTTTTCAGTGTCAGATATCGAAATATTTATAAAGAACAAAGAAAAATAAAGTTTCTCTGCCAGTTATGTTTATTTATATGACACCCTGAGATTGACCTTATCAATTTGACCCCCACGTCGCGAACTATGCAAACTTAAAAAAAAAAAATAACTGGCTGTTTAAATGTTCTCTATTCAGACAGGTTGAGCAATATGGCGGCTTTTGGCGGCTTAACCTAAGCCAAGGGGAGTAATCATGTGCTGCGCAGAGCTCAACTCTGATGCCATGCTTTCAGGCTTGAGCAGAGGCTGATGGGAAGATGGAAGTGAATCTCATGACTTGAAACACTAGCATGGGGCTAGGAGACGCTAGACATTTTACACGAGTAAAAATTCCTCTATCGTTTGCTATTTATAGTTATAGGAGTTGTTTTCTTGAAAAGAAAATAGTTTGAATAGTTACACACATAAATAGAAACAATTTCAAAGAGAATTAACAGTAATCGCGTATAGATCTAGTATTCTAGAAAACGGCTTTAAAAAAACTTAAAAGAATTAAGAGTTGACTAATATTCCCAATTTTTAATATAAAAAAAGATGATTATTTAAATGACAGGAGTTGGAGGTAAAAGGAAAGACTTTATCTTTCAATCGTATTTTTCTTCTCAATCTTTCTCATTCTCTCTCTCTCATTCTCTCTCTCTCTCTCATTCTCTCTCTCTCCCTCATTCTCTCTCTCTCATTCTCTCTCTCTCTCTCTCATTCTCTCTCTCTCTCTCTCTGTCATTCTCTCTCTCTCTCCGTTTATGTACATGCATACATGCTTATTTAAATTACAGGAATTTGAGGTAAAAGGAAAGACTTCATCTTTCCATCGTATTTTTCTTCTAAATCTCTCACTCATTGTCTCTCTTTTTCTCATTCTCTCTCTCACTCATTCTCTCACTCTATAATTCTCTCTCTCTCTCTCTCCGTTTATGTACATGCATACATATGTCGTCCCCATTCACACCGTCTGCCAGTCAGAACCTTTGATTACCCCGGTGTAACACTAACAGATCACGTGACATGACTTTACCCAACAGCTGGCGACTGTATTTTGTCAGCATGGCTGCTCATCGGAAGTTTCATTTTCTTCATAACTCTTGTAGCCTCCCTTGTAAAGGCTTTGATGACTCGCGAGTTGGAGAACTTTGTTTGTGTGAAACATTGCGTGTCCTATCGCCAGGATAGAACAAATGATAATACAGTCGAGAAGATTTAAATTTCAGATTTAATGTAGAATGGAGCGGGCGCTTGTTTTCCTTTGGGAAAAACTGAATAGGGTGGAAGAAATCAGCAGACGATTTAAATAATAATTGTATGTATATTTTTAACCAGTAGATATGATTTTCAAAATGGTTTATGTATGTTTTAAAATATATATATATTTTGTTTTCTATATCGTATTACTCTGCTTATTTAAAGTCGATAATGAAATATACACAAGATGGATTTATTTCATATTCGCAGTGGTGGAACTGGGCCATAGTGGTGATATTCACATTTTTTTCAGGGTGCAAAAATTTTACAGAAAATTCTATAATTAATTAATTGCAAGATCTCCGTTATTTTTTAAAACTATTTGAATAAGACAAGCTAAAAATGTTCACCTGATTGTTCGTCAGGCTAATGATTTAATTTTAGTATAAAAGTTCTATAGTTTGAAGTTTTGCAAGTTCTCCGTTATTTTTTAACGTATTTTAGGAGATAAAATTTTGTTTTCTGATCCCTGTAGGTTCCTTAAACTCAAATAAATAATGTTTACAGCTTGCATATCGTTTGAATATTTATTTGTATCAAAAAATAATTACTCTCAAGTTTGTTACTCCGATACGGAACTAGATTCCTGTAGGAAAAGGGGTTCTATTTGGGGAGTGGAATTCAACAAATAACGGGATTTGGTTATGCAACTGGATTATATTGGGGTGCACGATCTTCATGAGAATGGGGTGGTGTTGGGGAGTGGATGTGCGTTGCTACCGGGGGAAAAATGACCAAATAAATTTTTGTTGTTGTTGTTGTTGTTGTTTTGTTTTTTGTTGAGTTGACTTGTTAATAAAAGGACCTTTAAATCTATACGTTAACTTAAAGGCTCATATTTTTTGAGACGCCACCCCTGGCGCGCCTGGTTTACGGGCTAGTATTGTATACATAATCAATCGAAATTTTAAATATCTCAATAGGAGATGAAATAGAGAGGATGGCAACCATTTATTCTTTAGAAGAATTTTATATAAAGGTAATTTTAGGTAACTGAACAATTAGTACTTTCATTAAAAAAAAGCATGGTAGTCAAAATACTTGAGAAAAAACAAACAGAAAATTTCTCGACAATCCTGTAACAATCATCTTTTATACTCATCCCTCCTTCCCGTAAAAATTTTAAACAAACAACAACAAACTTTCCACAACAAGCGCGTTGCCCATTTCTATAAATGTATGTTCTTTATTGCTCTCTGCGGGAAGATAAACCCAGCCGTCTAGCCGGACAATGTCTTTTATTTGTGATGGTAACATTTTAAAATGGGATCAAGGAAAAACAAATCCTTTTTAAATAATTTAAAATGGTGGGGGTTGGGGCTAAATGAGGGGGGGGGGGAGGGGGGAGGAAGCTCCTCTTTATTCTTTTATGATGGGAAGCTGGTTCTAATAGAGTGGCATAATATTAATTTATCATTGATGTTTGTTTTTATGTATGCCTTGATGTCAGTTTTGGTGTCTGTCTTGATGTATCATACACAGTGGCGGCGTTAGGTAAGCGCGGGGCCTAGTGCCAGCAATGACCCCGCGGGGCCAGAGTACTAGTAAAGATCGCTAAGCATCAGTATGCTATGGTATTTAAAAATATGAAATACCTTGATTATTGTGGTGATTTTAATACCGCGTGTCACCTTTTTATTAAAAGTTGTAACGGTGTAATGCTTTCAAAGACGTCTAGAGCTACGCTACGGAATTTGACCTTCAAAAAGGATTACAAGAGTGCCTCTTTCGTTTCTTTACAATCGTTTCCAGCATACGTTATACCATCCACTCTTTGGTTCTACGTGTATAGGCTATTAACCAGGACGAGACATGTTCAGGACCGAAACGCGGGGCCTACCTAAGCGCGGGGCCTGGGGCAGTCGCCCCAGTTGCCACCCCCAAACGCCGCTCCTGATCATACATGTTTATGCTACACACGAAAATGTACATTACATTTATTACTATCAGTCATGTTGTGTCGAAATGTAGGAAAATACCTAGATATTATATGTATAATAATATTTTGATAATTTATATAGCGCAGTGCAGTACAGTGGCGTAGCTAGAACTTTTTCCGCCCGGGGCGGTCTCCAATATGCCGCCCTTTTAGGGGAACCCATAAATGACGTCACGCACGGGGGGGGGGGATCACAAATTTGACGTCATTCAAAACGCGCGACTTTGAATAAAAGTTACACTGAAATATATGATTACCGACACTTTATTCATTGACGTTTTACGTGGTTTCACGTATGTTACGATATTAGAGTGTATCCTTAAACTAAAAACATTTTTAAATGACCAAAAAATGATTTTATATATGCTCATTTTCAAATAGAAAATACCGCTTGTATGCGGGTGATAAAATAATGAAGTACATTGTAAAAGTTGGGGAACATTTTTACCATTGCATGCTCTATTTATGTAAGCAGTAATAAAAAGAGCCGCATAAGATAACAGACCTATAATAAACATTTATAAAAATACAAGATAATAGTTTTGAAGGCCACAAGAAAGTTATAAGATAGCAGCCCCCCCCCCCCTCAAATTAGACAAAAGATATTCCAAATTTGCTCCCAAAAACATTAACAATGGATATGCTTTTATTTTTTATTTATAAATATATTAATTCTTTTAATTTAAAAAATTGTATGTAAACATATTTTTTATTATTTTTACTTTCATAGTAGAAGAATCGTGTATTATGTTAACAGAATTTAAATTATTTATAATATCTTGTTCTATGGTCAATATTGCAAGATTTCGTAGTCTTAAATCACTTACCGTGGAGCGAATATATATAATTTTTTCAACTTCAGTTTGGAGAAGTTCCTTTCCCAACTAGATACATTGATAGCAATTGTTGAAAAAGCTCTTAGTTTTGTTGGGTAAAGAATTTTCCAATATTTATTGTTGAATATATTTTAATATATCAAGGGGGCATTCCCCCCCCCCCCCCCCCGTTTTTTAAAAACATAATGCCTCTTCTTGTAGTGTAGGTACAACCAGGGCTGGTCTTAGGCTACTGGAACATATGTGGTCGCAGTGGGCCCCGTGCTTTCATAGGCCCCACCACTTAGTATCCTTATTAATACATTATCCCTACCCAAACTGGGGCCCACGAAATCCTTTTCGCATACCTAGCATAAGGGCCCGCAGACCTACCCCGTGTACTGCCATACAAACCCGGATCCTTTCTCTTTCAATCTCGAACAATTCTTTATCAATGTAAATAAAGAAATTTATTTGATTTTCAAATTCTTCGCTTAGTAGGCTAGATGGTATTATACACGAATATTTTCTTGCAATGACTTATTAATCATCAGCGCATTCTTTTATTTTCTTTTATAATTACATTTATGGATAAATACATATCTCGTACTTTTTTTCTCTAAAGATAGAACAACGTCTTCTGAATTTTCCCCACTCATATTTTTCTCCTTTTAACTCGGTATGCAAACGATATTTCCAAGTCTCTGTAACAGCGTTCTGTATTAGCACATATCTTTGTTCCATGAAATGGGTTTGCATAGTTTGCATTAATTTAAAAAAGACGGGTTCCCATAAATTGAGATATCATAGAAAAGAAAAATATTGCATTGAACTGAGTAAAATTCTAGCATCTGATCTCGTTTTACGAGTTACTTCAGATGTCAATTTTTCCAAGACTCTTGAAATTTTTAATTATGTCTTTTTATGAATTATTTATGTTATTGTGGTGTTTATTAACGGAAAAATGAATAACCGTTCATTTTTAATGAATAACCGTATTTTAATGGAAAAACACAAGCTATATGTGTTACTTTAATACAACAAAAACAAAGTAAATTTAATTTTTAATAAGTTACCTTACAATAATTTTATGAAACCTGAAACAGTAATATAAATTACTAATTGCAAGTTAAACACAATATTTGAACCACCATGTCATGTAGGTAGATCTACTTGTTAGCGCATCATTCTGCTCATGTCGAAATTCCACACATAAACTCTCGTGGCGATATTAATACTACATGTATATTCTGACCAGCGGTGATGTGTTGTTGTTTTTTGTGCAGATTTCTTTACAAATTGTTAACCTTTTTTGAGCGATTTAAAATTTGTAAATAATTTGCGTTAGTTATAGCAATCACTATGTAATAAAACAAATGTTGTACGAATCCTTTAATTAAAACTCAAAATTTAGATTCTTTTTGTTTCACTAGCGTTTTCCCCCTTCAAATGAAAAGGGGTTGTTTTCGGAAATGGCTTTAATTTTCAAATGCCCATAAATGCCGCCCTTGGAATGTGTGCCGCCCGGGGCGGACCGCCCCCTCTAGCTACGCCACTGGCAGTGCAGTACCCTCAGCAAGCAACTGGGCTCACAGCGCTTTACATCAAAATAGTAACATACATAAATATCACTTCAATCAGAAATGTGTAAGCATTCATATCTTAAATACAATATATAATGACATAACGTTTGCATATCAGCTACGTTTATCATGCAAGTAAAAATGTTTGATTGTTATATAGTCATCAAGGTAGCTCAAATATGAAGTTTTGGTATAATCTATTATTGCTAACGCATATGTTTCTAGTAGATGAGTGATGACGTCAGACGGGAAAGGGGCACAAATGAATTTGTTATGGCTTGGGAGAAACACAAGCTGAAACAACAGATTTAGTGTTTTTTTTTTTTTTTTTGTTGTTTTTTTATCGATAATCTTAACATCTCGTCTTGGTCTTAACGTTTAAAATATAATTTACAATATTACCTAAAATATATCATCAAATTATACGTGTTAGTGGCGTATGAAATTGCTTTATGCTTCAATGCCGGAAAATTATAAAATAAAGTTCCTACTACAAAGCTGAAATGTGGCAAGGCGTGAGGAAATCTGTTATCAGCTGAGTTTATTTTTTTTTTAAAAGGAGAGATAAGAACTGAAGTAGTTATGTGGAGCCGGAATGAAACCAACAAAGTGCAGGAAACAAACAAAAAAACTATAAAATTTGAAACATAACTTTAAAAAACAAATTTTCTTGATTAAATCGCTTTTATTAATTAACTTCACCGTCTTGTCTTGGGCGGGAGAGCGGGAAAACCCCCATAAATGACCCACTTTCCGTGATGCTATCGAGCTAAAATTTGGCACATAGACTTGTGTCACACAACAATAAATTGTTTCAAAATTTCAGATCGATCGATTGCATTGTAATAAAATTATTGCACTTTTAGTTTATCTTTATGAAACTCTTTGTCGCCGTCTGCTATTGTTCACCCCACGTGTCACCCCCGTTTAACAGCAAGGGGAGTTCAGTCACGTTCAGTCTATAAATGTTTGTCGCATATTATTTTGAGCATAATCAATACTTCTAGTTCTGTCTCATATTTAAGGGATTTATAGTTAAAAACTTTGTTTTTACGGTTGTTTTATTAGATATCAAGTATGGGACTGAATACTCGAAAGTAGCTAGGTTACACAAGGGAGAGAATAAAAAGAATTTGTGTGACATTATTTTAACTACAGAAAATAATTATGTTTTTATTTGTAATTAAAACTAATAGTGTCTACTAATATCAATTTTTAACGCAATTTCCTCATGAGAAAAATTCTCCTGAACCATACCAGATAGATGTTCAGGGTCTTTTGAAAATATGCTAAGGAGGTCTCAACGATGTGCAGGGCCAATAAAAATACCGAAAAGTTTTACTAGATTTCCTGGAAAGAAAAAAAACCCAAACAAACAAAAGACGAAAAAAATATCAGTATTTTTTAAATTTCTCGCCAACCATAACATCTATCGGGTTGAAACAAACGACAAACGATAGCTAATAATATTTAGAGCAATCTTGGAGCAGGAATTTTTTTAAAATCTTAATGTTAGACTGTTGCGTGGTGCGCATTTTATTGACACATTCTTGATGTGATGTAGCGTGAAGGGATATGACGTCAAATTTTGTTTACTTTCAGAAATTCTGATTTGAAATGACTTTGAATGTAATCTAGGTTTATGTCCCTTGGAAAAAAAGGAAATCCTTTGTTAGAAATGGCATTTAAATACCCTTGTTTTATTTGAAAATGTCTTCGGTCTGCCACACGAGCCAGTAAGTATATAAATATGTAGTATTATTGTAGTGAGACGCGTGGTCGAGTGGTGGTGCGCTCGACTGTCGTACCGTTCGAATCCACGCGAAGGCGATTTGTTCCCGGGGCTTGAGGAGTCCCCGAGTCACCCAGCTCTGAAAGGGTACCTAACTAACCAATAGTTAGGCGGCTGGGGTAATGCGTGGAACCCCTATAGCCGTGGCCTGTGACCGCTGCATCACTTGCAAACAGATCATCTCTCATGATCTGTGGACGCAATTATCTTCTGCATAGAAGGAGCGTCTGTATATCTAAGATAAGATATTATTAGTAAGGGAGTAAGTAAATCGCACGTAATAAAGAAATTGGCTTGAATCGCCTCTCAAATTCATCAATTAATAAATTATATTTGAGGCTTGCTTTATATAAACTGATGCTTTTGATAAAGCTCTCATTTAACTGAAACTTTGATTTTTGTCCCTGTTACTTTCCACTTTGCAGGAGATAATGATTTAGGTACAGATTTGTCATGATTATTACATAAACAATTAATAACAACACAAATGGGCGTTTAAACGCAATTTCCAAAAAGGAAATTCCTATTTGTTTTATACAAGTGAAATCATTCTAGATTACATTAAAAGTCATTCAAATAAGAAAAGTTGAAACTAAACACAATATGACGTCATATCCCCTCACGCTACATCACACAAAGAATGCGTCAATATAATACTCACCGCGCTACAATCTAACATTAGCATTCACAGAGCGAGAAAACCCCATTAACTATCATTCTACATTACATTAAAAGTCATTTCAAATCAATAATTTCGAAAGTAAACAAAACAATTGCTATCTAAAAATTGCTGCTAAAATTACGGAAGGTGAAAGAAAAGAGATTTAAAAAAAAAATTCCTTCTCCAACATTGTTTCTAAATATTATTAGCTATTGTTTGGCGGTTTTTTTTTTCAACCTGATAGATGTTATGGTTGGCGTGGAATTGGCAAAATACTGATATTATTTCGGGGTTTTGTTTTAGATTTTCCAGGAAATCCAGTAAACCTTTTCGGTATTTTTTTTGGCCATTGCACATATTTAGGACCCCCTTAGCGTATTTGCAAAAGACCCGAACCGTCTATCTGGAATGGTTTATGAGGAGTTGCATATGTGCAAGCTCACATGTGTACAGACATTTCAAATTTATTAATGTTAAATAGCTACGGTATTTTATTTATAAGTTACCTGTTTTGAAGCTTTATATCCAAACACCATATCCATGAATTCTAGCGATTAAAAAAAAATTAAAATCAAAATTAATAGTTGCTTACAATGTGTGTAATATTATGAATCTATTCCCCGACATTCGTACCGGCTGAAACAAAGTCAGGCCTGATGAGGTAACAGATGAGTTAAACTAACATCATAATTTCGTCTCCCTGGCAGAAATATCGAAGTATTGGTGTTCACGTAGACTTCAGCGTAAAGTTTTTTTTTTAAATTGTTGTAACCCTTTCATCAACCTATTACATACTCTCCTTCTATACAGAACATTAGTGTGTACTACGCTTATCCAAGGTTTATGGGTATATCTTGCATATTCCTTAGAGCTTTAAATTTTGCTAGTGTTGTGGTTTTCCTGGTTTCGTCAGGCAACCCACGCCACGTCCGAATTTCGGGCCTGAAGAACGAGATATTGTGTTTGTTCTTCCATACGTAATAAGGAAAGTGTTTTTTTTTTTTTTTTTAAATTTAAATTCCATAATATGATTTGTGGGTTTGGACTTAAGAAGGGTTTCATCTATTCAAACTTTACTCTTTGTTGTTGTTGTCCTCTATCTTTTAAAGTAATTAAAGTCGATTAAAAAATAGCGAGATTCTTGTGATTCATATGCTCAATACTTTGCCAGGCAGGAAACTGTTCAATTTTGTGTGTGTGTGTGCTTATAATAAGAACATTTCATAACGTGTCTCTGCATCAGTTGATATTTATTGTCTGTGCTTTCTCTCTGGTCCCTGATAATAAAAACGTTTCTTCATTTTCAGTTAACTTTCTTCTAGCCTATTGGAATTTGACCCCATCTTGTAACCCAGGCTCATTACCCTCAACTTTGTCTCCCGTCTCACGACTAAAAACAACTTCTAATGATAAAGAAAATCCACCTAACAAATGACTAAGTCAAGAGTGATTGATTTTAGCGCAAATCAATATTTTATTCTCTGCTTCAAAAAGTTTTGCACAATTCGTTACATTCGTTTCCGACATTTCCTGGCACCCTACGTCATCTTATCGCCTAATAAAATTCACCCGCATCTACCCATCCGCCCCTGACAGAACCCCCCCCAAGCTCCCGCCCCCGCACCACGCACACTCACAGAATTTCTCCTCTTTGGCTTATCAATTCTCATTTTGAGAAAACTGCAGGGGGGGGAGGGGGAGAAGGCTGTTTTCATCGTTACGATCGCTCATTGCAAAAATTGTCTTCACACTTCTTTGCACGTGCTCACTTACCCATACATCACCCCATTCCACCCCTCTCCGCTTACACCCCATTTCCTACGTCATCTTGTCTCCCCTACTGGCTCCTAAAGCCTATCCATCCCCCACACTCCCCNTACACATACCCACCCCTCCAGACACCCCCTACACATAGCAACACCCTCCCACCCCACCTCCCCTCTGTTTGCCAAATCTCAGCTCCAGCGAACAAGAGTATACAATAATGGGAATAATTTGTTAGCTTTATAGAAATGATATAACTTAACCCACTCCCCTTTTTTTTCCCTTCCACCTCCCCCTCCCCTGGTCCCAGGCCCACAAATTAAAAAATAACATGAGCAGCAGTTCTATAATTTCATTTACATATTCAAAAGAATTTCCTACGGCAAAATAGTTTTCTATCTCAGTTCCCATCCTAAATGTTAACAGGTGTTAGCGCCAAGGAAATCAAGGATGATGTTACCTACTTTTTTATGAAAGTGACTTCATCCTTTTAAACAAAGTTAGCGTACTGATATAATCTGTTTTAATCCTTGACAATAAAATTAGTTTTAAGATCTTTCGTTCTCACGCCCTCTTACAAAAAGATTCTCTCTCTCTCTCTCTGTCTCTCTCTCTCTGTGTTAATTTCCTCTGTCCTTATCTCTCTGTCCCTTTCTCTAATGTCCTCCATCCTTCTCTCTCTCTCACTTTAATGTCCTCTATCCTGCTCTCACTTTAATGCCCTACTTCCTTCTCTCTCTCTCTTTTAATGCCCTCCGTCCTTCTCTCCCTTTAAAGTCCTCTTTCCTTGTCTCTCCCTTTCTCTCTCGCCTCTCCCCAGTTTGCTGTTATAAACTCAACAATAAATAAATAACAATAAATTCGCAACAAAAGCTCATACCCAACGTTTATTTATTCAAAATGTCAAAATCATCATTGTACGTATATTAGAAAATGAAATTACAGGAATTGAAAGCTCCAAGTAAAATTAACTCATACGGAGGGGTTTGGGGGATGAAGTAAACGGGGTATGTTTACTTCGATAGTGTAACAGTTACCACACAGTGTATAACAGTAAGATTTGACCAGTAAATACGTTTTACTAATAGTATGTGGGTAAACGTGTCGTGTGTTAGTGCAATAGCATGCAAGGAAAACAAAGCGTTATGGTTAGTACTTGGTACTTGGTACTTGGTATTTGGTACTTGGTCTGCAAGAAATGGCTACGAATCAATGATTAATACTAGCTCAAAATAATGTGTGACAGAATTCGACCCATAAGTTACCTTGCTCTCTCTCTATATATATTCACGGTCATGAAATTGGAAGGGGGTGTCACTCCCTGTAGTGCTGTCAGTTCTTTCAATGATAGAGCAATATTGTAACCTACCGCGAGATTATTTATAGTACTGCTTGCCGAATACAATGGACAGCAAGACCGTGGTCACTGGAATTAGATCTCTTGTACGGCATGTGTCAGTGATTTTTTTAAAATGACCATACAACTTATATATATATATATATATATATATATATATAT
>MUZC01000823.1:22601-55012 GCA_002072015.1 Radix auricularia | reverse complement strand
CAGGAGAAAACCAGTGGCAGGAGAAAACCAGTGGTAGCAGGAGAAAACTAGTGGTAGCAGGAGAAAACCAGTGTTAGCAGGAGAAAACCAGTGTTAGTAGGAGAAAACCAGTGTTAGCAGGAGAAAACCAGTGTTAGCAGGAGAAAACCAGTGTTACCAGGAGAAAACCAGTGTTAGCAGGAGAAAACTAGTGCCAGCAGGAGAAAACCAGTGTTAGCAGGAGAAAACCATTGGTAGCAGGAGAAAACCAGTGGTAGCAGGAGAAAACCAGTGGTAGCAGGAGAAAACCATTGGTAGCAGGAGAAAACCAGTGGTAGCAGGACAAAACCAGTGTTAGCAGGAGAAAACTAGTGTTAGCAGGAGAAACCCAGTGTTAGAAGGGTGAAAACCAGTGGTAGCAGGAGAAAACCAGTGGTAGCAGGAGAAAACCAGTGGTAGCAGGAGAAAACCAGTAGTAGCAGGAGAAAACCAGTGGTAGCAGGAGAAAACCAGTGTTAGCAGGAGAAAACCAGTGTTAGCAAGAGAAAACCAGTGTTAGCAGGAGAAAACCAGTGTTAGCAGGAGAAAACCAGTGGTAGCAGGAGAAAACCAGTGTTAGTAGGAGAAAACCAGTGGTAGCAGGAGAAAACCAGTGTTAGCTGGAGAAAACCAGTGGTAGCAGGAGAAAACCAGTGGTAGCAGGAGAAAACAAGTGGTAGCAGTAGAAAACCAGTGTTAGCAGGAGAAAACCAGTGTTAGCAGGAGAAAACCAGTGGTAACAGGAGAAAACCAGTGGTAGCCGGAGAAATCCAGTGGTAGCAGGAGAAAACCAGTGTTACCAGGAGAAAACCAGTGTTAGCAGGAGAAAACTAGTGCTAGCAGGAGAAAACCAGTGTTAGCAGGAGAAAACCAGTGCTAGCAGGAGAAAACCAGTGTTAGCAGGAGAAAACCAGTGGTAGCAGGAGAAAACCAGTGGTAGCAGGAGAAAACCAGTGTTAGCAGGAGAAACCAGTGTTAGCAAGAGAAAACCAGTGTTAGCAGGAGAAAACCAGTGTTAGCAGGAGAAAACCAGTGGTATCAGAAGAAAACCAGTGTTAGCAGGAGAAAACCAGTGGTAGCAGGAGAAAACCAGTGTTAGCTGGAGAAAACCAGTGGTAGCAGGAGAAAACCAGTGGTAGCAGGACAAAACCAGTGTTAGCAGGAGAAAACTAGTGTTAGCAGGAGAAAACCAGTGCAAGCTCGGGAAACGGCAGCGCCAGTAAAGAATGTGCATAGTGTAAACAAATTGAAAACGCTTGAAAAACCAGCGAACAGTTATATTGGTAAGAAGGTATCACATGACGATGATGAAGGAGAACACAAGTGAGAGTACTGAAATAAGGACGTCTTATCACCTACATCTGCTATATAAATGGACTGTGGCCACATATTGTGCTGGGGTAGTAAGAACTGATTAACCCTCGGACTTAACACCAGCGTTAAAGCATCGATTTCAATCAAATTACAAATAATCAAATGCCATATGATTATGGATCGGGGGGGGGGGGGGGGAGGGAGAGGGAGGAGGTAAAACCTTTCAAGAAAGATCGAAAATAAAAACACGCACTAACAATATCTAATAGTGCTAATGTATCATTTAATCTCAACCTCAAAATTTAAACTAAAAATGTTCTGTATTTGAAGTTGAAATCCGTGTAAAAAGTAATGAGATTCATTTTTTATTATTTCGATGACCACGAATATATAGAAAGGAAATTGGTTTTGGTATGTTGGGAAAGTCGAGCCTATTTGCCTGTTTGCCTTTTAACTTTAAAAAAAGCTGAGATAACATCGTATAACAAATCTGTGTAGCGGAATACTGCGGAGGTACAAAGTTAGTGACAGAGATGAATGCGTAACGGTTTTTTGGCTTATGATAGTAGTGACCTCTTGCACAGCTCAGTGAACCTATTCACTCTGTAGTTATATCTGGCACACATTCCGTCTGTAGTGATATCTTGCACAGTCTAGCCAGCCTATTCCGTCTGTAGTGATATCTTGCACAGTCTAGACAGCCTATTCCGTCTGTAGTGATATCTTGCACAGTCTAGACAGCCTATTCCGTCTGTAGTGATATCTTGCACAGTTTAGACAGCCTATTCCGTCTGTAGTGATATCTTGCACAGTTTAGACAGCCTATTCCGTCTGTAGTGATATCTTGCACAGACTAGACAGCCTATTCCGTCTGTAGTGATATTTTGCACAGTCTAGACAGCCTATTCCGTCTGTAGTGATATCTTGCACAGTCTAGACAGCCTATTCCGTCTGTAGTGATATCTTGCACAGTCTAGACAGCCTATTCCGTCTGTAGTGATATCTCGCACAGTTCAGACAGCCTATTCCGTCTGTACTGATAACTTGCACAGCTGTGAGCGAGACTCATCTTAAAATTTCCACACGAGACTTAAGAAAATAAAAATAGAGGAGAAAAAAAAAAGAAACGAAAAATAAAGTTAAAAAAAAAATCCAGGCAACCGAATCTTCTAATTTTAAATTGAAGAAACGTGTTGAGTTACCAGCGCCTGGTATTGGTTGAATGAACATATGTGCATCATTAGTCGCCCAGCTTTTCTCTCACTCACCCTGGCCCCACTGACTGACGCTTAAACAAGGGATCTAGGATACGGACCAGTGTTTCAGAGACGTATCTCTCTCACTGCATTCTCAGGCGTTCTTGACTATCTCGTCACACTGCAATATTAAAATAAATCACAAGAGTATTTTTTATGTTCAGACTTATCAACAACTTCTGTAACTTTGACCGAGACAAACTTGAAATATTATTTCCAAAAGAGATGCCCAAAATAAATCGAATCCTGTAAGCTGAGAAGTAATTAACAAATCTTGAGGTTGAAGAGTTATTTTCTATTGACGACTGGTTTGCTGTACATGACCAGCTCAATGCACGCCTCTGTGACAAATGGAATTCTGGAGATGGCATAGCTCCCATAGCGACACACGTGGTTCGCGCGGTCATTAGTGTTAAATGGGAGAAAAAATAATTACGTTAATTCTCGTTTCAAGTTAATTCATAAATTGCAATTTAATTATGTCTTGAAATGTTAGCTACTTTAAATAAGAATAATTGTAATTGACCGATTACACATTTTGTCAGGAATGAATTTGGGTTTTCATTTTCTTACTTTCCAGAACATCAAAATTACTTGTCTAGTCACCGGCAAACAAGTGCAAAGTAATATGTTGGAAATTTGACTTAGATTTAAAGTATATACAACCATCAACGTAACATTGATTTCATTAGTAAACAAGAAGTGGCCTTATATTGTCATAACAAAACATTTAGACCATAGCAACAACACAAACAGAACGGGCATACACAAACTGTCAGAACAAGACATTTAGACCATAACAACAACACAAACAGAACGGGCATACACAAACTGTCAGAACAAGACATTTAGACCAGAGCAACAACACAAACACAGAACGGGCATACACAAACTGTCAGAACAAGACATTTAGACCAGAGCAACAACACAAACAGAACGGGCATACACAAACTGTCAGAGCAAGACATTTAGACCATAAAAACAACACAAACAGAACGGGCATACACAAACTGTCAGAACAATACATTTAGACCATAACAACAACACAAACAGAACGGGCATACACAAACTGTCAGAACAAGACATTTAGACCGTAACAACAACACAAACAGAACGGGCATACACAAACTGTCAGAACAAGACATTTAGACCAGAGCAAACACAAACAGAACGGGCATACACAAACTGTCAGAACAAGACATTTAGACCAGAGCAACAACACAAACAGAACGGGCATACACAAACTTTCAGAGCAAGACATTTAGACCATAAAAACAACACAAACAGAACGGGCATACACAAACTGTCAGAACAAGACATTTAGACCAGAGCAACAACACAAACAGAACGGGCATACACAAACTGTCAGAACAATACATTTAGACCAGAGCAACAACACAAACAGAACGGGTATACACAAACTGTCAGAACAATACATTTAGACCAGAGCAACAACACAAACAGAATGGGCATACACAAACTGTCAGAACAAGACATTTAGACGAGAGCAACAACACAAACAGAATGGACATCTTTAGGGCATCTTTATTTATAATTCACGTAAACGCCCATGTGCAAATGAGCATTTCAAATGACCCCTGCTGGGGTCGAAAGATCACAGTGGGCAAACGGAGTGGGATGAAAAGATAAAAATTGTGTTGGGGGGGTTGTGGCAGAAATGCTTTTTGCGTTTACTTCCGTTGTTCCATCAAAGAATAACATGTGATTCGTAGTGTAGTGGTTATCACGTCCGCCTTGCATACGGAAAGTCCTGGGTTCAATCCCGGATGGAAGAATTTTCAAAACAAAAGTAATTGTTTCGTTCTGCCTGTTCTTTTCTCCATTTTTTTTTTTTTGCGAACATGACTAACGCTAGAGCAGTGGTTCTAAACCTTTTTGGAAGTACCGAACCCCACCAGTTTCATATGCACATTCACCGAACCCTTCATTATTAGTAGTAATATAGATGCCTTGAGTCGGGTGCTGTCTTGACCTCCCTCCGCCGAACCCCGGCGACTCTCACCGAACCCCTAGGGTTCGATCGAACCCACGTTAAGAACCACTGCGCTAGAGTCAGAAAATCCCAGTTTATGAGATAAGGATAGTAGTAAAGGGTGGGAGCAGGTAACAACAACTGCTGTGCACATGCCTCCACGTTTACTCGATTTTCCCCCTTACTTCTTGCAGCCGTTTGTGTCCGTTCTCTCATGCCCCCCCCCCCGCGTTCTTTGCACTACCTATGCAGAGCACGTCTGCGGCGTATGCTACTCTGCGGGTCATTTTGTACACATATGTTTAAAATACTTCCTTTAGATATATTATTTTTTGGGAGGATTTTGAACCACCCGATTCCCTTTCAGTTTTCCCCGCGATTTATAGCAGGATTCAGCCATGCGTGGCTCGGTGCCTTGTAGAACTCGGATGTAAACTAATCTAAATTCAGACAACACACCTTGTCACAACACACCTTCTTACAACACACCTTGTCACAACACACCTTGTCACAACACATCTTGTCACAGCACACCTTGTCACAACACAATTTGTCACAGCGCACCTTGTCACAACACACCTTGACACAACACAATTTGTCACAACACACCTTGTCAATGCACACCTTGTCACACCACACCTTGTCAAAACAAAGCTTTCACAGCACACCTTGTCACAACATACCTTGTCACAACACACCTTGTCACAACACACTTTGCCACAACACACCTTGTCACAACACACCTTGTCACAACATACCTTGTCACAACACACCTTGTCACAACACACTTTGCCACAACGCAATTTGTCCCAACACACCTTGTCACAACACACACGCAGCAAACGGTTATTCGGGTTTAATCACCTTTCAGCGCGTGTCGTGGTCTCGAGGGCCTGGGTATCGATACGAACAAGATCGATCAAAGAGTGTTTAGTGCGACTATGCTAATGCTATCCGGTGCCGATCAGAGGTGGGTATTGATCTCCGATATATTGTATCGATGTTGTGTTTTTTCCATCCAAAGGTGTTTTTTTTATTCAATGGCCACCCCGCAGCACGTGCTTGGACATTGAACACCGGCATGGTTTGTTAGGAAATGTTAGATGTGTGTTGTGGAAGTTTGTGAATTGGGGGGAGGGCAAGGCAATTGTGTGGCCAAGTGTTAGACTTAGACGCAAAGAATCGTGGGTAAAGGATTCTCACACTTTAGGAAATGTTAGATGTGTGTTATGGAAGTTTGTGAATTAGGGGAGGGGGGAGGGTAAGGAAATTGTGTGGGTAAGTGTAGATTTAGAAGCAAAGAATCATGGGCAAAGGATTCTCACACTTTAGGAAATGCATTGAGCATGGACATGTCATCTCCCGTTTATTATGAGTTTACTTAATGTTTCTAATGTTCACATTAGATCGCAATTATTTGAATAAAAACCATTGGAATAACAAATTTGATTAAAGGCATTATTTATTCCTTTTTTTTGTCAGTCTTACTACGATTTCAACACGTTTACGTCTGGCTGAATTATTCACAAGGCATAATTTGCATAATCGAGCACCGAGTCAGAAATCTACATTGAAATTTAGAAACTGAATACAGATGAGGAAACAATACATTATATTTTCTAAAACAGATTACCTCGATATCTAACTCAAGGCTGGCGAACTTGAGACGTTTACGTGCAAATAGATTCAATAGTAAAGTGTTAATTAATGCTGAGTGCAATGTGGGCAGATCTGTGAAGGGGTTATTTGTCGATGGTTTAAATGTCTTAGAAGTTTTTGTAACGCGCTGATCTAAATTATCTTGCGTGCCCACAGTAGCAGCCGTACCATTGGACTAAATTAAACGTTAGCGTTTAAATACCACAATCCAAGTAGACAATTTTACCACAAAACAATTAGACAATTTTACCACAAAACAAGTAGACAATTTTACCACAAAACAATTAGACAATTTTACCACAATCCAAGTAGACAATTTTACCACAATCCAAGTAGACAATTTTACCACAAAACAATTAGACAATTTTACCACAATCCAATTAGACAATTTTGCCACAATCCAATTAGACAATTTTACCTCAATCCAATTAGACAATTTTACCTCAATCCAATTTGACAATTTTACCTCAATCAAATTAGTCAATTTTATCGCAATCCAAGTAGATAATTTTACATCAATCCGATTAGACAACTTTATCGCAATCCAAGTATGCAATTTTACCTCAATCCAAGTAGACAATTTTACCTCAATCCAAGTAGACAATTTTACCTCAATCCAAGTAGACAATTTGTACAACTTGTTGGCATCAAATTTAAAGGAAGCGTTCCTACTTGTTGTCCACTTTGAAACCTGTAACACATATTTTGTCATTCCTTTTGTCGCATGGCTCATAAACGATGAGTGACTTTTATTCATGACCTACAAAGTTACCTGGTCGAATACCTGATTAATGCCTTACAACTGTCTGGCAGTTGGTGGGGGGGGGGCAGAAGTTGAATATCGGGAATGGACAACATTGATCTGAGAATAGACATTATTGATCTGAGAATAGACGACATTGATCTGAGAATATACGACATTGATCTGAGAATATACGACATTGATCTGAGAATATACGACATTGATCTGAGAATAGACGACATTGATCTGAGAATAGACGACATTGATCTGAGAATAGACGACATTTATCTGAGAATAGACGACATTGATCTGAGAATAGACGACATTTATCTGAGATTAGACGAGATTGATTGAAGAATAAACAACAATGATCTAAGAATAGACACCATTTAATCTGGTTCGGATTTTATTTTCTAGATCTGGGGAAGGGAATGCGACAACAACAACGACAACAACAACAACAACGACGACCGTTACGGTAGCATTCACGGCACAGGACGTAACCTCGCGTGTCATTAAATCAGGACTGAATAGGGCCAGAACCAGGGACTTTGTTTACCTCGTCGGCGGATCTCTTTGGGCGTCATTCAATGCCACTGGATACAAGATGGAAAGGGGACACGGCGTAGAGAAATAGATACAAGCTTATCTTATGAACACAAGACATGCCCTATACGCTGTTTACTGTTGCACGAAAAGACGGCTCCGTGTGTATAACTCGCCCAGTGAAAGCGATCGAATTTTGAAGGCATGAATATGTTTGTCTTCTTCGGGGGGCTTGTGTTTTTTCAATACCATGAATGACCTGACTATAGAGAGCATTGATCAAAAAAATGCTTTAAAAGCACGAACTATTGGCATGTTTTTTTATGAACTGATCAGTGGTATTGGAAGACGGCGATGCGTGAATTGATGTATTGATTTGCTATTCATTCTCAAAATTGTTTCTCATAAATGTGTTGGAGAAGCGGGTAAAGGGAAGGCGATTCAATTGGTAATGCAGATAATTTCACAGACATTATTTCAAAACTTGGAGAAAAAAAGTTTGACAGGCTTGGGTCACACTTTTTGCATATCTATTTGTTGTGTAAACCATTGAATGACTCTATTCAGCGTACTTAAAAAAAAGGACAAACGCGAAAAACAAGAAATAAAACAGAATGCACATAAACAAAACAAAGAAACTTTCCAACAATCGAAGACAACCTAAGACAAAAGAGAATGGTGCTTGCAATTGAAATGCTCAGTGCATGATTATAAAAACCTTTTGTAATTCTACATTTAAAAAAAAAAAAAAAAAAAAAAAAAAAAAAAAAAAAAAAAAAACAACTCACATATGAATTGGGCAAAGAATCTTGTGATCTGAGTTTTACTTACTTCCTGATTGTCCAGAGAATTGAAATTTTAAAGACTGCCCATTGTTAAAATACGCGGTCACGAAAATAATTTAATTAAAATAAATTTGCATAAATAGATAATCTGACCATCCTTCGACTTTTCCGCCTTAAATTTCGATGGAACATGCAGTCCTCCAAGATCATTAAAATATGAGGAAGTACGGCTTTAGATAAGGCCTGGACAGTGAAGTCAATAGGAACGTTATGTATGCGGAGCATGTACAGGTGCGTGTCGACTTCACTTGTTTGACTTTCTAAGAATGGAATCATCACGTGGCCAGTGCGTTGAGACACATGCCCCATCTTTTGAGACTTATGTCCCATCTTTTGAGACTTATTCCCCATCTTTTGAGACTTATGTCCCATCTTTTGAGACTTATTCCCCATCTTTTGAGACTTATGTCCCATCTTTTGAGACTTATGCGCCATCTTTTGAGACTTATGAACCATCTTTTGAGACTTATTCCCCATCTTTTGAGACTTATGCCCCATCTTTTGAGGCTTATTCCCCATCTTTTGAGACATATGCCCCATCTTTTGAGACTTATACTCCATCTTTTGAGACTTTTGCCCCATCTTTTGAGACTTATTCCCTCATCTTTTGAGACTTATTCCCCCATCTTTTGAGACTTATGCCCCATCTTTTGAGACTTATGCTCCATCTTTTGAGACTAATGCTCCCATCTTTTGAGATATATGCCCCATCTTTTGAGACTTATTCCCCCATCTTTTGAGACTTATTCCCCCATCTTTTGAGACTTATTCCCCCATCTTTTGAGACTTATGTCCCATCTTTTAAGACTTATACTCCATCTTTTGAGACTTATTCCCCCATCTTTTGAGACTTATGCCCCATCTTTTGAGACTTATGCCCCATCTTTTGAGACTAATGCTCCCATCCTTTGAGACTTATGCCCCATCTTTTAAGACTTATGCCCCATCTTTTGAGACTTATTCCCCATCTTTTGAGACTTATGTCCCATCTTTTGAGACTTATGTCCCATCTTTTGAGACTTATGTCCCATCTTTTGAGAATTATGCCCCATCTTTTGAGACTTATGCCCCATCTTTTGAGACTTATGCCCCATCTTTTGAGACTTAAGTCCAATCTTTTGAGATTTATGTCCCATCTTTTGAGACTTATGCCCCATCTTTTGAGACTTATGCCCCATATTTTGAGACTTATGCCCCATCTTTTCAGACTTATGCCCCATCTTTTGAGACTTATGCCCCATCTTTTGAGACTTATGCCCCATCTTTTGAGACTTATGCCCCATCTTTTGAGACTAATGCTCCCATCCTTTGAGACTTATGCGCCATCTTTTAAGAATTATGCCCCATCTTTTGAGACTTATTCCCCATCTTTTGAGACTTATGTCCCATCTTTTGAGACTTATGTCCCATCTTTTGAGACTTATGCCCCATCTTTTGAGACTTATGCCCCATCTTTTGAGACTAATGCTCCCATCCTTTGAGACTTATGCCCCATCTTTTGAGACTTATGTCCCATCTTTTGAGACTTATGTCCCATCTCTTGAGACTTATGCCCCATCTTTTGAGACTTATGCCCCATCTTTTGAGACTTATGCCCCATCTTTTGAGACTTATGCCCCATCTTTTGAGACTTATACCCCATCTTTTGAGACACATGCTCCGTCTGTTGAGATATTTGCAAGTAGTGTCAATAAAGACGCCTCACTCTTTAAGCCTTCCGTCAAAGTATTTATGCATTACATAGTTTATTATTATTTGTTTGACATTTTTAACAAACATTTCCAAGCAGTAGTCGAACCTGAACCAGAAATCACTTGCAGCTGCAGCACACAGCTGTGAGTGAAGGTAGTGCGGAATGTTAGTGCTGTGACAGGTTTTAGCTGAAACGAAACTATTTGAGACCGTCACGATATGAAACCTACGCTATGAGACTGTCACGATATGAGACTGTGACGCTATGAGACTGTCACGAAATGAGACTGTCACGAAATGAGACCGTCACGCTATGAGACTGTCACGCTATGAGACTGTCACGATGTGAGACTGTCACGCTATGAGACTGTCACGATGTGAGACTGTCACGATGTCAGACTATCACAATTTGAGACTGCAACAATATGAGACTGTCACGATATGAGACTGTCACGATATGAGAATGTCACGATGTGAGACTGTCACGATATGAGAATGTCACGATGTGAGACTATCACTGTATGAGACTGTCACGATGTGAGAATTACGTCGAGTTAACTATGAACCATTAATCATTTTCATTTGTTGTTCAGGTCTTTGTACACATCGTTGGTCTTATTTGTAGTACATTAAACAATGTGGGTGTAGTACATTACTCAATGTGGATGTAGTACATTAAACAATGTGGATGTAGTACATTACACAATGTGGATATAGTACATTACACAATGTGGATGTAGTACATTACACAATGTGGATAACATTACACAATGTGGATATAGTACATTACTCAATGTGGATGTAGTACATTACACAATGTGGATATAGTACATTACACAATGTGGATATAGTACATTACACAGTGTGGATGTAGTACATTACTCAATGTGGATGTAGTATATTACACAATGTGGATGTAGTATATTACACAATGTGGATGTAGTATATTACACAATGTGGATATAGTACATTACACAATGTGGATGTAGTACATTACACAATGTGGATATAGTACATTACACAATGTGGATGTAGTACATTACACAATGTGGATAACATTACACAATGTGGATATAGTACATTACACAATGTGGATGTAGTACATTACACAATGTGGATATAGTACATTACATAATGTGGATGTAGTACATTACACAATGTGGATGTAGTGCTTGTAAATAAGTGGGTGTATTGGTATTAAAATATGTAGATGTAGGGTATTAAAGTATGTGGATGTAGGGTATTAAAATATGTAGATGTAGGGTATTAAAATATGTGCATGTAGGGTATTAAAATATGTGGATGTATGGTATTAAAATATGTGGATGTTATGTTGAGATCTATAACTAGATTTCGCCTGATCCATCCGCCCTTAAATTTTAACGTACTTTAATTGTTTTAGATTTCGAATCTTGAACACAGGTCAGAAAGATAATATATTTTATGTCCACGACTCTTGGTCACCAACGACTGATGTCGGACCATGGTCACTCCAGTCAGTAGTGATTGATTCCATCGAGATCCGGAGATGTTACAGAGACGGGTCCCCTCGCTGACAACTCCGTTAAGTTGTCCATTAGTGTGGTCTCTACGTCCCGCAGTGAGAAAATGAGCCGAATTGATAGGGGCGGAATACAAATGAGGCCCAGGCCTGGTGGGTAACTCTTGAAGGAGGGTGTGACGACACTAACGAATGTATTCAATTGTGGTCAGTATTTAAAACAGAGGAAAGGGAAAAAAAACTATTTTTAGATTAAATACTCGCTTTGTATCCGTTGTGTTATTATTGTTAATTTTTAAAAATTACAGTTGGTAAAATAATATACCTGAATGATTTTTTTATGGTTGAATTCTTACGATTTTAAATTATTTGTTGTTGTTGTTGTTGTTTAAACTGATTTCAAATTAATTTGAATAGCTTAGATTTAGACTTTATAAAACCCTCAAATCAATCTTTAAGTTGTCAAGATCGCCCAAAGTGTCCCTATCATTTCCAGTAATAATATTGAAGATTTTGTGCGAAAAAATAACAAGTTTACTGTAGTTTAGAGAGTTAATGTGGATGCAAGGACAGGCGCGGACATTTAAAACGTCTGCTTGGTTATTGTTCAGGATACCACAATAGTTGCAGAAATTAAGCAGGGCAGACTGCGCTTGACAGGACACCTAGAATGAATGTCAAATGATAGAGGAGTAAAGAGGGTACACCCCCTAAAACCACAGAGGAAAACGGTTCAAGGGAAGACCTAGGCTTAGATGGATGGATGATGTAGAGAAAGATCTACAACAACTGGGCATGCAATATTGGAGAAGAAAGGCGTTGATAAAGAGTGAGTGGAAGGAGGTCGTGAGGCAGGTCCAAGCCCTACATGGGCTGTAGTGGAAGGAGGTCGTCAGGCAGGTCCAAGCCCTACATGGGCTGATGTGGAAGGAGGTCGTGAGGCAGGTCCAAGCCCTACATGGGCTGTAGTGGAAGGAGGTCGTGAGGCAGGTCCAAGCCCTACATGGGCTGTAGTGGAAGGAGTTCGTGAGGCAGGTCCAAGCCCTACATGGGCTGTAGTGGAAGGAGGTCGTGAGGCAGGTCCAAGCCCTACATGGGCTGTAGTGGAAGGAGGTCGTGAGGCAGGTCCAAGCCCTACATGGGCTGCAGCGCCACAGGGATGGATGGATGGACTTGGTTATTGTTAGTTAATGTTGAAAAAGCACTTAAGACACTCGATATAATTTACGGTAAGTGGATATTTTTTCGAATAATTAAATTTTCTCAGTTATATTGTGGGGAATTTAGGGCGGTTAGGGCGCTGCGTATGTTTGGCCTTTGATGTGCCGCTGGACTACGGGCAGTCCAGGTGGCCAGAGCCGTAGTCCAGCGCACATCAAAGGCCAAACATACGCAGCGCCCTAACCGCCCTAAATTCCCCACAGTATTAGTCTCTTAATTCCTGTGTATTTAAGAAGACTTTCGTAGTTTTTAAATATGAATATAAAATCGTCTTCTGATGCGGACTGCATCTGCTCTGTGTGTAGCTATCAAGACTAAACACAAGCCATAGATAAACGTGGGTCGCAATAATCTTCTGTAACATATAAGATAAGATAAGATAGCGCGCCTCATACACATAGTATCATCATTCTTCACATATAGTTTAGATGAGCTGAATCTTTAGCTCTTTTTGACACTCAAAGTCCAACACTCCATCTTAGAAGTACGTCCGACCTCCGCACCTCACCCCAACCACCACCCAGTGGCGTAGCTAGGAATTTGCGGGGATTTGGGGGCCTGGGGGCTTGGCCTCTTTGGGGGCCCTGCATATTTATTGTGAAATAAATTCTGACACTCCTTTGGGAGCCCCCCCCCCACACACACACAACTGGGGACCCAAGGGGATTTTCGAATTTGTACCCCCTTCCCCTCCCCAAGCTACGCCATTGCCAGGGCCACTGTTTAAATATTTCAAAGCTGCCTTTCTGTCTATGACGTCATTCTAATGAACTATTTCTTTTTTAAACATCATTTTAAAAATATTTCTTTACACTGCCATCACCAAACAAAAGCAGGCGGAAGGAACAAACGAAACAAAAAAGAAAACCTCATTACATTTAATAGATGCTGCGTTAAGCATAATGGCTGATAAAAATGAGTACAAGGAAAATAACTTAAACGTTGCTCGAAAGCCATACAACGGGAATTTTTTTTTTTTTGGTTATCCTTTTTTTTTTAAAAAAAAAACTGAACTCTTTTAAGTTTTAAGATTTTAAAATTTTCATAATTTGGGATGAGGGTGCTGTAACCTAACTCGCCAGGTATGTGTTGAATTTTCGTTATTGAATAGCTCCCCGAGACGACAACACATAACAAAACTTGATTGAACATAGAGATTGTTTTTGTGTTCAACTAGACTACAAGCGATGGACTCAATTTATTTGAAAACAAAATTGATGCCTCTCTACTATTATACATTTTTTAAATTTAACTTTTTACTCTAGATTTAAATGTTTTTTCTTTCAAATTTTTCGAATTCTAAATTCACTGCAATATCTCAGAGGCTCCAAAGATCTTATAAAATTTCCAAATTTCTGGTGCCACTGCTAGTTTTTGTTCAAAAGTCAAAATGTGCAAGACTTATGTAGACGGACAATATGGGAGAACAGATGTTAACACTAACTAGACCTACCTGTGTTGGTGTAAATGCAGATATACTTTTGGTTCATGGTATTTTTTAAAGAGTAATATTACAGTAGGAAATTATAAAAATAGAACAATGAGTGGTGTGTGTTAGGAGAGATGCTTTGATAATATGAATATTCGTCTTACGACATATGTCAAATATTATGAGAGGAATATTACCTGCCACAACAACTTGGTCTGATTGTTGGATCTCGGGCACAGTAATATGATGCGTATGTTGGTATTTTGGAACAATGAGAGTCTACTCTCAACATAATGGTAAAATGGGTTGGGGTGGGTGGTTGTGTGGGTTTGTGTGGGGGGGGGGGAGGCTGAACGGAACAACGGCTTTAATTATTAGGTTAATGGTGTGGCTTAGAATTGTACCAGGTAACACAATTGTTGGGGAAGAAAAAGTAACGAAGAAAACAAAAGTTTGGGATCAGTTTGGAATAGAACTCGAGTATGTCAACCTGTTCTATCCGTGGTGCTGGTATGTCAACCTGTTCTATCCGTGGTGCTGGTATGTCAACCTGTTCTATCCGTGGTGCTGGTATGTCAACCTGTTCTACCCGTGGTGCTGGTATGTCAACCTGTTCTATCCGTGGTGCTGGTATGTCAACCTGTTCTACCCGTGGTGCGGGAGATGTTATTTAATTTTTTTAAATTATTTTTTAAAAATGTTGTTGGGGGTGGGGGTGGGCCGGGGCATTTCTATGCGATTGGATTCCTGCCCAAAGGTTTTGTAATCACGGTATTTAGCGTTGAGGGTCTTCAGTATACAAATTTTTATTTTTTTTATTTTTTATATAATTGTGGGAAACGACATAAACGATTAAGAGAAGAAACTCTATTAAATGTAAGCGTTGTACAAACCGGGAAAACCAACACACTAACATTTTAACTCTAATAAAAGTGCAAGACTAGACACAAACCATGCTTAAGCGTATGATGCAAATAATATTTTTTATAGAAGGGTATAAAGCTTAGGCTCACAGAAGGGCTAACGGAGAATAACATTTTGGGGGCCACTGCCGTATGAGATCTGACAAAATGAACGAAGTTAATTTTATGTTAAATGAGACGGACAGTGCTACGTCAGTCCCCGGTGGTCATTATGTCTCCGTTTAACCCCTATCCATGAACTGCCCAACAGGTCAGTAACGCACTGGACAGGTCTAACACGACCTTTTAGATGTCAATGTATGCATCCGTTTGCCATGTTGAAAATTTTCACCAAAACTACCTTCGTGTTCTACCATTCCCCTAACCATGTGTCCCCCTAAAGGCCAAGACTAACACGCATTTCTCGTCTGCACTGTAAAAACATTCGAGTCCTGACCCGTTCGGTTCTGGAGGAATTCTATTTGATTTACAGCAGATCTGATGGTGAGATTGTCGTCTGGAACAAAATGGCCGCGGCGTATCTAAGGTCTCTACGTGTTTCCGATCTGCATCCGGGTCTTTGGGGTATCAGAAATCGTCATTGAATGAAGATAATCGTATAAAAGAAAAACATGGCCTCCCATCCAACTGTCCAGGCTATAGGAGATGAATGCGGCCTTGGGGAAAGGTGGTGTGGGGGAAAAAAAAGATTGTTTCGAAATATCAGAAGTAGTTTTTAAATTATTTTGTTGTGGGATTAACGTGATTGAGTCGGGGGCGGGGGGGGGGGCGAGTCTGTCAGTGACAAATAACGGGAAAATACAGAATTTAACACTTTGGTGTCACCCCTAGTTTTGGTGTCAACCGGTGCGGTCCGCAACACCCGCACCCCATTGTGACGCCTCATACACGTAAACATGTTATCTACTCTTCTACACATACACCCATATACTCAACATATTCACATACACATACACTCGGTAGCCTAATTGTTTTTACTCTATGACTGCGTGATCTGATTATCTAATGACTTAGAATCCACGTGACATCTTGTACAAAAACTTAAATAAACAGACGCACAACGAGTCATTGCCAGCATATCTCATGACTTGGTAGGTAAAGAGTTGCTGGACTTTAAGGGTCGTAACTGTAAGGGTAGTTAGTAACTGTAAGGGTCGTACATGTAAGGGTCGTAGCTGTAAGGGTCATATCTGTAAGGGTCATAACTGTAAGGGTCATAGCTGTAAGGGTCATAGCTGTAAGGGTCATAGCTGTAAAGGTCATAGCTATAAGGGTCATAACTGTACGGGTCATAACTGTAAAGGCCGTAGCGGTAAGGGTCATGACTGTAAGGGTCATAGCTGTAAGGGTCATAGCTGTAAGGGTCATAGATGTAAGGGTCATAACTGTAAGGGTCATAGCTATAAGGGTCGTAGCTGTAAGTTCATAACTGTAAGGGTCATAACTTTAAGGGTCATAGCTGTAAGGGTCATAGCTATAAGGGTCGTAGATGTAAGGGTCATAGATGTAAGGGTCATAGCTATAAGGGTCATAACTGTACGGGTCATAACTGTAAGGGTCATAGCTGTAAGGGTCATAGCTGTAAGGGTCATAGCTATAAGGGTCATAACTGTAAGGGTCATAACTGTAACGGTCATAGCTGTAAGGGTCATAGCTGTAAGGGTCATAGATGTAAGGGTCATAGCTATAAGGGTCATAACTGTACGGGTCATAACTGTAAAGGCCGTAGCGGTAAGGGTCATAACTGTAAGAGTCATAGCTGTAAGGGTCATAACTGTAAGGGTCATAACTGTAAGGGTCATAGCTGTAAGGGTCGTAGCTGTAAGGGTCACAGCTCTAAGGGTCATAGCTTTAAAGGTCATAACTGTAAGGGTCATAGCTGTAAGGGTCATAACTGTAAGGGTCATCATACAGAATGGGACTGCATAAAGCTTTTTTAAAAAAAAAACACATTACACAAACTATTTGTGTAAGAAGACAATAAATTAAAGCTTTATTTATGAACTAATACAAATAATAGTAAGCGTTTAGGCTCAAGCCTTCATCAGTACAATAACATAAATAATTACTTACATATATCTTAAAACATATTAGAGTCTATGTGATAAAAATGAAAAGAAAAGGAAAACAAAAACAAACAAGGACACAGGAAGAAGTTGAAGTATCTACAGTAACAGTGAAAACCGCAACTGGAAAACAATTTTGCAGTCAGGTAAAATTGTGGATTTAATTAATTCCATATAGAGCCAACGTACCAAATCGTTTTATGAGTCTATTTTCCATGTGGACTCTATCATGGGTATTGGTTGCCTATAGAATACCAGTAACTGCAACATCCAAAATGCCGTCATGGTCAACACTGTTAAAATGTTTAGACACAGGACACTGAGCTTGTTTATTTATATTGAACAGGTGTTCTCTAAACCGATCTCCAAGACGACGACCTGTCTCACCCACATAAATTGTATTACATCTCTTGCAAAGAATTGCAAAATTACGTTGCGACTTGTGCAAGTGAATCCATCTTTTATTTACGAATTGCTCAAGAGGGAAAGAAATGTTGTTAATTTCAACTACATATGGACAAGTATTGCAACGGTTACGGTTGCAATCTTTTGTTCCAACATGTGCTTTCATTGTGGGAAGGTGACTTCCTTCAAGTTTGTCTCTGAGGCCTCTATCTCTCCGGAAAGCAAAAAGGGGAGGTTTTTTGAGAATCAGAGGGTCAGCCATAAGGATTGGTCGGTTTTTGAGAATCAACTGGCGGGCTTTAAAATTGTGAGGATGGAAAGTTAAAACAAATTTGGATCGATCACATTGATCGTGAACAGGTGATGTAAATGTGTCCTGTCTGGTCATGCCTTTAATTCTATTGACAGCTGATATTAAAATTGTTTCAGGGTATGACCTCCTTCTAAAAAAGTCCATCATTTCATAACTTTTTCCAAGACAATATAAATATAAGGGTCATAACTGTAAGGGTCATAGCTGTAAGGGTCATAGCTGTAAGGGTCATAGCTGTAAGGGTCATAGCTGTAAGGGTCATAGCTGTAAGGGTCATAGCTCTTAGGTCCACAATCACTTTGGCTAAGAAACGAATTCAAATCTTAAAAGAATGAACATGAAATTGTTTTTTTTTAATTTATTTATTTATTTATTATTTTTTTTTAATTTTATTTTTAGGAGGTGTGGATAAAATGGAATAACACCATTTTGAAATGAATTTGTGTTAGTAAGCCTGTATGTGTAATACTGTGATACACAATAAAAATGACATACACATGCACTCAAACATTTTCATATTTCCGTGAGCACGGAAAATACTATTTATCTTGTAGGAAAATAAATCATACAATATTCAAATTTGAATAATTCATTATATGATTACGGCACAATACAAATGTGCAATTATAATAATATTTTGGGATTCCCTGTTTCCTAGTGTGGGGTAAGTCTTATGCTAATTTCCGTCCCCCACTTGGGGTCAGTCAATGTCGTGTTTCATGTATCACACACCCCAGAACGAGGGCAATGGAAGTTCACACTCCTTTGGAAAGTTGAAAATCCTTTTTCCACGGTGCCCCCGGGTCGTTTCTGTCCCTTTGTATTTAAGGAGCTCTTCTTTTGGGGAAAGGTTGACATTTGTCAGTGACTCGGTCCATGAGGTCTAGTCCTTAAATAAACGGTCATGGTAGTCGGTAAAGAAGTCACGGTAGTCGATATGGTAATCACGAAAGTCGATACAGTAGTCACGGTGGTCAAAACAATTTTCTCTGTAGTCGATAAAGTAATCACGACAGTCGATACCGTGATCACGTTAGTCGATACAATGACCCCGATAGTCCTAATATCATTTATAACAGTTGTCACGGATGTCGATAGAGTCGTTGAACAGACAGTTTAGACAATCAATATGCCACGGTTTAAATTTTTAGTTAGTTTTTTCTTTTATTTAAAGTATAGTAAAAATCAAGGGAAGTTACTATTTAATAGATTCTTTCGGTTTAGAAATATTTTGGGAGCAGAAATCATTAATTTGTCTTTCAAAACTTTACCGTATCTACTTTTCTGAAGCTTCTCCTACCGATCACGGTGCTACGTGCTAGACATATGTTTTGTCTTACTGTCTACCGATACCGGTACTACTTACTAGACATATGTTTTGTCTTACTGTCTACCGATCACGGTACTACTTACTAGACATATGTTTTGTCTTACTGTCTACCGATACCGCTGCTACTTACTAGACATATGTTTTGTCTTACTGTCTACCGATACCGGTGCTACTTACTAGACATATGTTTTGTCTTACTGTCTACCGATCACGGTACTACTTACTAGACATATGTTTTGTCTTACTGTCTACCGATACCGGTACTACTTACTAGACATATGTTTTGTCTTACTGTCTACCGTTACCGGTACTACTTACTAGACATATGTTTTGTCTTACTGTCTACCGATACCGGTACTACTTACTAGACATATGTTTTGTCTTACTGTCTACCGATACCGGTACCACTTACTAGACATATGTTTTGTCTTACTGTCTACCAATACCGGTACTACTTACTAGACATATGTTTTGTCTTACTGTCTACCGATACCGGTGCTACGTGCTAGACATATGTTTTGTCTTACTGTCTACCGATCAATGTGCTAGGGTGCTAAACATATGTCCTGTCTTACTGGCTTTCGATCGTTGTCAGGGCAGGATTTATACTTGATGGGGCCCTAAGCTATTTGAGATATGGGGGCCCTTTTGAGATCCAGATATTCTTTGTTAGTGCAAATATGGGAAAAATCCAGGGAGCGTCTAAAAAAGGCGGGGTCCCTAAGCTATAGCTTGTTTATCATATTGTTAAATCCATTATTGATAAACATTGGCACATTGTATTTTGTACAAAAATTTTATTATAAAACTTCAAAGTTCAGAAGTTAACAAGTAGGAAACGGAGTACGGTTTAATGACTCCTGGAACTAATGTAACCAAAACGACAATCCCGTTTAAAGTGCAAGGAGTTGATTGCGTGGCTAATATTGTTAGTGAAGTTTGGTAAATATTTGGCTGATGTCAAACGCATGGGTGCAGGACAAATAAACAATTAAAAACAATGAAAGTATAACTTTCTGGGTTCTTCGATTGTTTTGAAGTAATGCTGAAATTATCCATTTCTGGAAAATCTTACTTGTAATGTGAGTGATCTTAAAATAACTATTTCTTACAACAGTCACATGTATTTAGAGTAGTGTCATGTGTTCACACAAAGGTCAACTATCACATGTATTTAGAGTAATGTCATGTGTTCACACAAAGGTCAACTATCACATGTATTTAGAGTAATGCCATGTCATCACACCAAGGTCAATTATCACATGTATTTAGAGTAATGCCATGTCATCACAACAAGGCCAACTGTCACATGTATTTAGAGTAATGCCATGTCATCACAACAAGGCCAACTGTCACATGTATTTAGAGTAATGCCATGTCTATCATCAAGCAATGGCGACACGTTAGGAAAAAAACTTTATTTAAACCGGAAATGCTCAAATCATGATAATAAAATTTCATTACAGCGGCCATTTTTGTAACCAGTTTTTTTAAAGCTTGAATTTTGCATCATGTTTTTTGACGGTCTGGGCTGGGGGTGGGGAGGGGAGTGCGTGACATCACGATAATGAGAGGTGCCTTGAAAATGGGGTGGGGGTGGGAGGGTGTATTATTGTTGGGATCGCCGACGTGAGCGGTCATCCATGACGTCATCGCGTGTGGGACATCAAAGCGTGAGGGAGAATTGTAACCCCTCCTACACCCCACACCCCAAAAATAACGCCGCCCTTTTTAAATCTTGTGCTGCATTCCCCCATCCCCAGCTACCCTATATAAGGCTTGATCAGTGGCGTCACTAGGGTGGGCCTCCTCCGAGTTTTCCAGTGCCAAATAACTGGAACATACAGAGTTTTACATTTTGGCGTCACCCCTTGTAATGGTGTCAACCGGGGCGGCCCACCCCCACCGCACCCCTTTAGTGACGCCACTGGGCTCAATAATCTGTAGTCAACGTGGATACAAATAGTGTGGGGTTTTTTATCGTTGTTTTTTTTGTCCTCTCCTCGACAAGCATGTCAGTCTTTTAGCATATTGTTGTTTTTATTTATTTTCATTTATATAGCATCCTTTGAAAAAGAATGGCATTTTTAGCAGCTCCATAGATATTTTAAAATGTTTTTTTAAAAGTTATTTGTGGAGCGGAACAGGATATATTCGTCACGGCACTCTCGATACAACTTGTTTAAAAGAAAAATAATAATAATAAAAAAAATTTTTTTTCTTATTTATAACCATATTCGAATAATTTTTACCGCTTCCACAAGAGATTTTATGTTTTAATTAAGTTTAAAGTATAAATTCATTTGAAATGTTGTGCGTGTGTGTGTCTCTGTGTGTGTGTGGTGTGAGTGTTTGAGTGTGTGTGTGTGTGTGTGTGATTATATCTTGTTTAATACACAAATTTAAAAAAATATTTTGGTTGTGAAGTAAAAAAAAAAAATTTAACAAGGGATGCCGGATGGTTTTCGGTAGTGACGTCATTAGTCACACCTAGGTAGGGCTGAAAATATTGTAGAAAAAAAATGTTGCCAAGATACCTATCCAAATTTTGAAAAGGTACGCTGGTTACCCGCTAAAAACAAAATATATAATATTTGTAAATGGAAAAGACGTAAACAGGGTAAGGTTTAGCCTGACAGGACGTTTTCACAGTAAACATCATTGAACGACTAAAATATATATTTAAAAATAAAAACAAAAATAGATCAGGTGCTTTAGTATTTGGCAATAGGAGTGGAGGAAGGAGTGGAGGAAGGAGTGGAGGGTAGATAAAATCAATGGTATCGGTGTATTTCAAAAAACAATTTAGCGCCCTGTCATTGATTCATTCAGAGAACAGAAACTTTTTTGTATTTTACAATTTTTGTTTCCTGTTAAGATGAAAAAGGTGTATCAAAATAAATTGTTGTTTGTTAAAACCGTACTTTTATTCCCCGTTGACAGATATATCTACTTCTTCTGAAGCGTTTTCGTTTGAAACGGAATATTTTAACGAAAAATCTTAATTTGATCAATTTTAGCGAGTAACAATGTAAACACAGAAGAGCCGCAGTTTCATACTTTTGTTAAAGACATTGCAGCCACATTTTCACGGGTACCCGGGCGCAAGTTTCATACCCGGGTATTTGCGCGGCAACCGTTACACAGGTTCACAGGCCTAGTCACAAGTCGACATATCCACTAAGTATTATCAGATAAATTCATAGTTTTGTTTAGAGTTTATGGCGGAAATGTGGACTGTGAAAATTAATGATAGTAGAGCAGTGGTTCCCAAAGTTCCCCCAGGGGTCCCCTGGATCATTCAGGGAGTCCATGGAATATTAAAATTGATTTGGGGTCCATGAACAACGTCAGGGGGTCCGCGCAACTTTTAATTTAAATAATAAAACTGATCAATTTTTATTATTATGAAAATTAAAATAAATAATTATAAATAAAATAGTATGTGAATACCTTTTCTACTAATTAAACACCATTTTAGGTGCTATCATAAACAATTTTGTTTGACCTAGAAAAGGAAATAGAAATACTATTATTTCGACATCTACAACCAATCAAAATACTTAGTTTGCTGAAAGGTCTAGATTGATACGTAAGAAATACGGAATTCCTATAAATAGGTCAGACAAATAAAAGTTTTGAACTTGAATCTACGGGAGTCGCAAGGTTGTGTATTTTCGATGTGTCGGGAAGTTATATTTATCTAAATGGTATCCTATCATCAAATATTTTTTTTCAAAGGGGCTTTACCGTATAGCATTCCATTGGAAACGTTCATAATTATTACCAGTGGTTTGTTACAACAGATAAGAGGATGGGTGAACCCAAAGGCTGGATGTAGACTTGTTTGGGGCCCGATGTTATTTGAGATATTGGGGCCCTTTTGAAGTCCAGATATTCTATGTCAGTGCCAAATATAATTTTTTAAAATTCCGCGGGCTCCAAAAAAGGCAGGGGCCCTAAGCTATAGCTTGTTTAGCAAATAGGTAAATCCAGCACTGAGTGAGCTGAAGAACCGATGCCGACAAAACAGTGTTGATGAATATTTGGTTAAATGTTGGAAACAGATACTTACATCTTACCTGTAGGTATAGAGATGTAGGTATATAGATGTAGGTATAGAGATGTAGGTATATACATGTAGGTATAGAGATGTAGGTATATACATGTAGGTATAGAGATGTAGGTATAGAGATGTAGTATAGAGATGTAGGTTTAGAGATGTAGGTATAGAGATGTAGGTATGTAGATGTAGGTATAGAAATGTAGTTATGGAGATGTAGGTAAAGATATCAAGGACAGAGATGTAGGTATAGAGATGTAGGTATAGAGATATAGGTATAGAGATGTAGGTATAAAGATATAGGTATAGAGATGTAGGTATAGTGATGTAGGTATAGAGATGCATGTATATAGATATAGATGTAGGTATAGAGATGTAGGGATAGACATGTAGGTTTAGAGATGTAGGTATAGAGGTGCATGTATATAGATGTAGGTATAGAGCTGTAGGTATAGAGATGTTGGTATATAGATATAGGTATATAGATGTAGGTATATAGATGTAGGTATAGAGATGTAGGTATAGAGATGTAGGTATAGAGATGCATGTATATAGATGTAGGTATAGAGATGTAGTTATAGAGATGTAGGTAAAGAGATTTAAGTATAGAGATGTAGGTATAGAGATGTAGGTATAGAGATGTAGGTATAGAGATGCAGGTATAGAGATGTAGGTATAGACATGTAGGTGTAGAGATGTAAGTATAGAGATGTAGGTATAGAGATGTAGGTATAGAGATGTAGGTATAGAGATGTAGGTATAGAGATGTAGGTATAGAGATGTAGTAATAGTGATGTAGGTATAGAGATGTAGGTATAGAGATGTATTTATTGAGATGTGGGTATATAGATGTAGGTATAGAGATGTAGGTATATAGATGTAGGTATAGAGATGTAGGTATAGAGATGTAGTATAGGGGTGTAGGTATAGAGATATAGGTATAGAGATGTAGATATAGAGATGTAGGTATAGAGATGTAGATATAGAGATGTAGGTATAGAGATGCAGGTATATAGATGTAGGTATAGAGATGTAGGTATATAGATGTAGGTATATAGATGTAGGTATAGAGATTTAGGTATATAGATGTAGGTATAGAGATGTAGGTATAGAGATGTAGGTATAGAGATGTAAGTATATAGATATAGGTATAGAGATGTAGGTATAAAGATGTAGGTATAGAGATGTAGTATAGAGATGTAGGTATAGAGATATTGGTATAGAGATGTAGGTAGAGAGATGTAGGTATAGAGATGTAGGTATAAAGATGTAGATATAGAGATGTAGGTATAGAGATGCAGGTATAGAGATGTATGTATAGAGATGTAGGTATAGAGATGTAGGTATAGAGATGTAGGTATATAGATGTAGGTATAGAGATTTAGGTATATAGATGTAGGTATAGAGATGTAGGTATAGAGATGTAGGTATAGAGATGCATGTATATAGATGTAGGTATAGAGATGTAGGTATAGAGATGTAGGTATAGAGATGTAGGTATAGAGATATGGGTGTATAGATGTTGGTATATAGATATAGGTATAGAGATGTAGGTATAGAGATGCATGTATGTAGATGTAGATATAGAGATGTAGGTATAGAGATGTAGGGATAGAGATGTAGTATAGAGATGTAGGTATAGAGATATAGGTATAGAGATGTAGGTATAGAGATGTAGGTATAGAGATGTAGATATAGAGATGTAGGTATAGAGATGCTGGTATCGAGATGTAGGTATAGAGATGTAGTTATAGAGATGTAGGTAAATAGATTTAAGTATAGAGATGTAGGTATAGAGATGTAGGTATAGAGATGTAGGTAAAGAGATTTAGGTATAGAGATGTAGGTATAGAGATGTAGGTATAGAGATGTAGGTATAGAGATGTAGGTATAGAGATGTAGGTATAGTGATGTAGGTATAGAGATGTAGGTATAGAGGTGGATGTATATAGATGTAGGTATAGAGATGTAGGTATAGAGATGTTGGTATATAGATGTAGGTATATAGATGTAGGTATAGGGATTTAGGTATATAGATGTAGGTATAGAGATGTAGGTATAGAGATGTAGGTATAGAGATGCAGGTATAGACATGTAGGTATAGAGATGTAGGTATAGAGATGTAGGTATAGAGATGTAGGTATAGACATGTAGGTATAGAGATGTAGGTATAGAGATGTAGGTATAGAGATGTAGGTATAGAGATGCAGTTATAGAGATATAGGTATAGAGATGTAAGTATAGTGATGTAGGTATAGAGATTTAGGTATAGATATTCACGGCTGTCCAAGAAGACCATAGTTTGGCTAGTAGTTAAGGTAAAAGATTTTTACTTGTGAGGAGTGTACGATGTGCGAAATAGACGAGGACAGGGTGAGGTCTGAATGAATTTGTGAGGCTGAAAGTAGAGGTCAGAGATCACACCGGAGCTGTCTAGGCGAGAAGAGAGCGGTGGAGAGTTCCAATTTAGCTCCAGAGTAAATCAATAGGCAACTCTTAGTTTGACCATAGATCTTTCAATGTGTCACTTATATGGGATCATTGAAATGTGAAACTTATTGAGTGATTAGGTCATGTTGATTCTAATACAACAGTTGCTCGGTGAATATTTAATATAGTTGTATATTAAGTAGGGCTGTTATCGATTAAATTAAATTTAATCGTTAACTTTTGAAAAATTACCGATTAATTAATTGATAATTTTGTTAAGCTAAAAATTGAGAAGTATGACTTCATTAAACTGAAAATTTCAAGGGAAGTAATAAAAAAGGGCAATCTGTATTATCATTAAGCTATTTTTAAAACAGTTAGCACTGTAAACAAGTTAAATAACGTATTAAAGTTGAGGCACTTGAATGAAATTTTCAAATTAATTTTATAAATATAAAAGTAATACAGCTGTATAGAAATTGTTTGATGATAAGTAAAAACATGAAGAACATCTTTTTATCCCAAGTGGTTCGAAAGCTATGATTTTTTTCTAAGACCTCATAATCTCTTTTTTCACTATTTCGTTTTCCTTCATATTTTGCGCCCTTTTATTGCATTTTTTAAAATGCCCATAACCTAAGTATTTAATTTAATTAAATTTAAAACACCTACTATTGTTAGAGGATATATTTAAAAATAAGTAGAACCTAGTTCAATATAATGTCAATGAATTTAAATTTTGTTATTGTTAAATAGTTAAAAACAATGGTTTTTTTTAATATCATTGTGCTTATAAAACAGGTTATTTTAAAGTATATTAATTGTAAGTTTCCCTACCGGAAAAGTTTGTACGTAAAAAAAATAATGATAAAATAAAAACTATTATTAATTATTTATTTAAAAAAACAAAAACGTGTTTCTATTTTTAATCACTATTTTATCTATTAAAAATTTTTTAATCGATAAAATAATTTACCGATTAATCGAGAAATTAATCGGTAATTTCCGCAGCCCTAATATTAAGATAATAACATAACAATTGTTTGGGGGAAAAAAATTAAAAATAATAAAAATAAAACAAAGAGGAAACTCACGAACATGTAAAAAAATAATTATTACAATAATCTTATAATCCCTAACGTCAATTATAGTAAAATAAAATATAGAAACAAAGTGATGAATTTCTGTTATAGGGATGTTCAAAATATGGCGGAAATTTATTGGTAGAAATATTATATCTAAATTTATCTTTTGTAAGGACAAATTCATAAAAAAATTAATAAAAGATACGAGTCAATGCGTGAATTAGGTATATTGAGAATGATTGATCTTATCAGCTAATTTTTAATTCTTCGTTAATTTAAGACAGCTTATTGGACTTGCAAAATAAAAAACAATTTCGTAATTTTACTAAGCTAACAATTTTGAGAACATAGGGATTTGACTGTATTTATGCCTCAAAACTTTGTTTCGCTAAAATGTAATCTAAAAAAAGAACATTACGAAATGAGCTATGACGTTTTCCGGTTTTAGAAATGAAGAACCCTATAAGATACCAACGCCTTTCTTTGTCAAAACACTTTGTATTTTGGGAAATGCTCAACATTAATTATTAATTTTGATTAGTGTACAGGGCATCGGTTACTTTGAGAAACAGGCCGGTCTTAGGTTACTGCAAACTTTGCGGACGTATTGGGGCCCCGCGCATTCATAGGCCCCGCCTATCTTAACTTTCTCTTCTTTTCCTTATAAATTCCTTATCCTTACCCAGACCTGGACCTGCGCAATCCGTTTTGCATACTAAGTCGCATTGGGCCCCGAAATTGCTTTTAGGACATATAATGTGTTGATGATTTTAAAATCCTTTATATTATTTGTGGCGTCATAGCCGTGCGTGCTTGCCGATAGAAATTTGGATCGATTTTTAACCCTCTTCCGCGTAAGCTAGCGAGCTGAAATTTTGCAGGCAGACTCATGCCTTATGTATCGAAATTTCTGATCAATCGAAAGTACAGTAATTGAAAAATTATTGAATTTTAAAAAAATATTTTATTTATCTCTTTATATCAATATCATGTTAGTTTTTTGAGATAGAGTGTTGTGGTGCGTAGTATGTTTAACAACCTTTCATGCCGTGCGATAAGGTGCGCATTATATTGACAATACTTTTAAATATATTCACGATCGGTGCGCATTATATTAAACACGTTTTACGAGACATAGCTATAATTTTGTATTTTCGGATTTTTTTTGCGCTGCGCATTATAATGAACATCATTATATTTATGTCTCGTATAGAATCTATAATGGATTTTTTTGTTTTTTTTTACGTTTTTACGTTTTTTAAATTATTTACTGGAATGGTTTTACTACATCAAGTTATATTTAAGCGGGCAAGTTTTTATTGCATTTTATTTTGTATGAATGGGGAGGTTTCACGGACATAGTGTGGATGTGAGAACCACTGATGGAAGAGGGTTGAATACGGTGACGGTTCTGTATTCCCCAAGGAGAGTAACTCTGTGAAGTGTGACAAAAAAGACTGGCCAATCAGAGCTTTTGAATTGGTCACGTGATTTTTAGGGGGGCTATTTGTGGTGTAAGATTCTGTAATGGGGTTGGTTGTTTCAAGTGAACTTGGTTCTTTTTTTAATCTTTGTATGTACTACCTGATAAATAAATTTAAGTTCCATTATTTTGTATTAGTCATTAAAACGACATATGTTTGAAACATGCATTAACATATACATTAGTATCAAATTCATCTGGATTTGTTATTTCTATCCTTTCATCAAATCTTTCTGTAAACAATTGATCCTATTATTAAGACCGTATTTCTCCTCTATCGCCTACTCTATGCTCTACCTCTGCCGTCTATACTCTACAAACTCTACATCAGGGGTCTCCAAACTACGGCCCCCACATTGCTATTTGACATTTAATGTGGCCCTAGGGCAGAAAAGTTTGGAGACCCCTGGTCTACAGGATTCTGTATATCTGATAAATAATGTGTGTAAGAGGGGAAAGAAACAGAGAGACGGGGAGAAAAAGAGGGAACGTGGTAAAAAGATGACAATAATACAAAGGGTGAGAGAAAAAAAAAGGAAGAGACAGAGAGGACAAAAAAGTGAGAGAGCAATAGAGAGAGAGAGAGAGACGGAGAGAGAGAGAGAGAGAGAGAGAGTAGGAGAGAGAGAGAAAAAAAAAAGAAAAAAGATAGAGATAAAGAGAAGGTGAAAGAGAAAGAGAGCGGGGGAAAGGGAGTGAGAGAGAGAAAGAGCGTGATAGAGAGTGAGAGAAAGAGAGAGATAAAGAGAGTGAAAGAAAGAGAGAGAGCGCGAGAAAGGGAGAGAGATAGAGATAAAGATATATATATATAGATAAAAATAGCGTGAAAGAAAAATAGAGAGAATTAAAAAGAGAGAAAGAGCGAGAAAGAGAAAGAAAGAGAGAGAGAGAGAGAGAGAGAGAGACAGAGAAAGAGAGAGAGAGCAGAACATTACGAAGAAAATGAAAGAAAACTGACTTAAAAGTTTCCAATCTCAATAGAAGATTCATTTTACCCAGACTAAAAATAGTTAACCTAAATATGGTGATATCCCTTATATACTATTTGGTTATCCCAACCATATTATCCCCAAGTACTTAGTTATCTTAGCCACCATATCCATACCAAGTCCTAAAATAGTACTACTCAGTTTTCCCAACCACATTATCCCATACCAAGTACTTAGTTATCCTAACCACCATATCCCATACCAAGTACTAAGTTATCCCAACCACATTATCCCATACCAAGTACTCAGTTTTCCCAACCACATTATCCCATACCAAGTACTTAGTTATCCTAACCACCATATCCCATACCAAGTACTAAGTTATCTTAACCACATTATCCCATACCAAGTACTTAGTTATCCCAATCACATTATCCCACACCTATTACTTAGTTATCCCAATCACATTATCCCATTCCAAGTACTTTGTTGTCCTAACCCCCATATCCCAAACCTACTATAATTTTTGGAAGTATTCCCGGTTACAGCGTGTGACAGAATAACTTGCATCCCGGGGGGGGGGGGTTGATGGAGGGGCGAGGGGTCAGCTCCCTAGCGACGTCTGCACTAATCGTTCCTGCCGACGACCTTATCCTCCCGATACCCCTTCCTTAGAGCGGGTTGACGTCCTGTCCCTGGTATTGCCATCAAGTGTTTGACACCAACATCGCTACGGGCAACGTTTACCACCCCCACCCACAATCAACAATACTAGTGATTTGGCGCGTGTCAGCGTGCAATGAGATGCACTTTAATATAAAGAAAAACATTTTTTTAAAAAAAAAACCTCACAGTTTGTGGTGCGTGCCCATGACAGATGTTTTTTTGTTTGTTTGTAATTGAATTCAGTGCAAATAAACCAGGGCTCGTATTGTGCATAAATGTTTGAAGATGGTCAACACCGAGGAAATGGTAGAACCTTAAACATAAACATTAGGGGATTCATTGGGAGAAAGAAGAAGAAAAAAAAGAAAGCAATGAAGGAGAATAAAAAGAAAAGTAGCTATTTTTAAATCCTTTATATTAACCCGTGGCGTCTGCTTGATCGCTTGATGCATTGATTGATTGTTTGCCGAAATAACATTGGATCGATTTTAACCCAGTTCCTCGTATGCTAGCGAGCTGAAATTTTGCAGGCAGACTCGTGCCGACAATAAAAATGATCAGTCAAAATTTCAAATCGATCGCATGTTCTTTAATTAAATTAATTAATTTTTAGATTATCTCTATTCATCTCTATATAGCATGTTAATTTTTGTGCTGGAGTGTCGCGGAGCAACCTTTTTAAAACCCTTATATTAGCTTCACCGTCGTCTCTCTCTCTCTCTCTCTCTCTCTCTCTGTTGTGATCGGTCGGGCGGAAAAAAAGGCAAAAGTGTCCCACTTCCCATGATGCTACCGAGCTGAAATTTTGCACATAGACTTTTGTCACCTAACAGTGCATTGTATCAAAATTTCAGCTCGATGGGTTGTACTGTAATTAAATTAATGCACTTTTAGTTTATCTCTATATAGCTGTATGGTAGCCGACTGTTGTTTTTGACATGCATGTGTTTGCTGGAGTTCAGTCTAGCCATCGGTGACCCCCTCCCCCCGCTTTTACAGTAAGGGGAGTTCAGTCTCGTACAGTCTGTAAATGTTTGTCGCGCGGTGCATATATTTTGAATATAATCAATACATTAGAAAAAACATATTGCAGAGATTACGAGACAGAGGGAGGAAAATTTAGAAAAAGTAAGAGATGTGAAGAGGAAAGAAGAGTGTGAAAGAGGGACGGAGAGAGTTGAAATGAACCATGACCAAAACTTCCTAGTGTCGTATCTCGAAAGTATCCAATATTAAAGAGCAGGACCGATAAATTCCTCGAAGTCTTTCAAGCCTTCCAAGGAGATTCAACAATATAATTTTTTTTTCATCTTTATTTACCTGATGCAACTGTCCAGTGATTCTCAAAACAAAATTGGAGTCCGTGCTCCACGCCGAGCTCCTAAAAAGTACTATATTGAATTCCCACTCACACCCACACTCAGCAAACACATTCCACCCTCCCAGCCATTTAAAAAAATATTTAATCTTACATGAGTTTAAATTATACCACGTTAGAGTAATCCCCCTCATCATCTTTGGACCTTTAAGACCGTCTTAATCCAACTCTTCCGGTCAGTGACCCTTGACCTCCATTCTTGACTCAAGCCGCTGAAGGTCTTTCCTCAACTCATCCATCCGTCGGTTTCTGTGTGGACCATCTAGCTCCTGTTGCCTTGGTGGACCGTCTAGCTCGTGGTTTCTTGGTGGACCCAGAAAAATGTCAACTGCTAAGAGTAACAAAGAAAAAGAAACAAATAAATTCAAAATACTTCATTCATGGAAAAGAACTAACCCAAACTAAAGATGCAAAATACTTAGGAGTCATAATAAATGAGAAAATATCTTGGAACCCCCATGTCAATGAAGTTATTAAAAAATCAAACAAAACCTGAGGGTTTATAAAAAGAAACTTTTACAAATGTAACAAAGATATAAAACTAAAATGTTACCTCACCCTGGTGAGACCTATACTAGAATATGCATCTTCTGTATGGGACCCATCCACCAAAGAAAATATTGATAAGTTAGAACAAATCCTTAAAAAAGAGCTGCCAGATTTATTACTGGAGAATATTCAAAACTGACAAGAGTAACACCATTAGTTAAATCATTAAACCTTGAAACACTGGAGGATAGAAGAAACAAGAGTAAATTAGTAATTATAAATAAGGCAATTAATTCTAATTTAGAAATACAACACAAAGATAACCTAATACAACCCTCAAATAGACATAAAGATAAAAACACCTTTCTTATTCCATATGCAAGAACAAACACATACAAGTTTTCTTTCTTTCCGTCCGGTATTCGGGCGTGGAATGGGTTGCCTGAAGAAACCAGGAAAGCCAACACTTTATCATCATTTAAAACTCTTGTAAGAATACAGGACTAAACACAAGCCATAGAAATACGTAGGACGCAATAATCTTCTGTACAGAAGGAGCGTCTGTAACATATAAGATAAGATAAGACCGTCTAGCTCCTGGTTTCTTGTTGGACCGTCTAGCTCCTGGTTTCTTG
>MUZC01000822.1:1442148-1454166 GCA_002072015.1 Radix auricularia | reverse complement strand
ACTTATGTCACTTTTCAGCATGTTTTAAAAAACAAAATCATTTACCTGAGAAACTGATGTGACCAGTAGCGAAAAGAACAGTGCAGATATCACAGGTAATGCAGGCACAATGTTACTAAGTGGATTATGCTCTGATTGTTGAAAGTAGCCAGTTATAAAGTAAATACTGAAATAATTTTTAAAATTAAATGTAAACCAAACATGTCTGATGATCGGTACTAATATAAGTGAAGTGGAACAAATTATTAATGCTAAAGAATATACATCTGTTGTTTTTTTTTAAAAAAAGCAAAGAATTATATTTATATCCTAATTATATATCCAGATTCATAAAAAATAAATGTCTGGGTGCATAGCTGATTAAGTCACTTTAAGAAAAAGATCCAAAAATTATAATGAAATTAAGTAAAAGTGAACTTATTGTAATAGTAGTAGTAGAGTTAAATTGGCACAGACAGATCACTTTTAAATAAAATTAAGTATTAATGGATCTTCTTTAAATATAGGGATATTTTTTTTCAAGTTCTTAAGATCTCTTAGCTTTAACTTTTAAGTTTTTGATATGATGAGAACTTATTAAAATTATGATTTTACCATGTTATTAGTTTACCATTTAAAAAAAAAAACCTTTACACTTAAAGTACTTAAAGCTAATACTAAAAACAATCTACAAATAAATATTATTCATTTATCTAACAGGGATTTAATTTTTTAAAATACACAGTTACCTGTGAATAATGCGAGCCAACATATTGAAGCAGTTTGCTAGTATGAAACCAACACTTCCTATCAAAGTTGTAAGTAGCCAGGAGGAAAACAGAAATAAGGCAGAGAACAGTAACATCTTTTTATTGTATCTAAAAATAAAAATTAAAAAACTGAACTTGAGTACTAGCACTGGAAATTATTACTAATTCAATCCAACTAAAGAAAAGGAGGCTTAATATACTTTAAAATTATATGGAAACCTTATAGCAAAGGGAATTTGAAGTTCCAATACAGTAATGTTGAATGAGAAAATGACATGTCATGTATAGAAAAGGATAAAGTGAGATGAGACTAAGGGAGAAAATAATGGTTATAGAATATGGTATGAGTGAGTCGGTTGCATCTTTTTTCGGTTCACTTACACTGTATTCATTAACCATTTAAAAAAAATTTATACCCCTATTGGTACCATCATTTCACTTTAAAAGTGTTGTTTTTTAAAACTTTAAGTATCAGTATCAGACAAATATTTGCAGTTTGAAAACAGAAAATTGGTTAAAAATTACTTATCAACTTGTTCTTTACTCATAGCTGCAAATACAAAAGCTTCGGTTGTTCCATTTATAGCAATAACTAGGACATAAAGACAGTACCAACGAAGAAGTGTGGGACCTAAAGTAAAAAAGTGTTTTTAAAAATAAGTAAACATAACTCATAAGACTACCAGTAGTGGTACAAAAATTTTTAAAAAGTCATGTACTATATCAATTTTGAAAAGTATATGATTTAAATGTTTCTCAGTTCTATTAACTCGTTCCTATAAACAAATTACATATAATTTCATCACATTTTGTCTTTTTTTAAAAAAAACATTAACTTTAACCGAATCGGAAATAAAAATTTATTTTAGAACATTGCTTTCCAAACTTAATTCCATCAAAGCTGTGTGTCATCTGCAAGATGTTAATTTAACTTCATTAAAAGGATTAGAACTTACCATTTCCTGAAGAAAGCATTTCTCCCCCATATAAATGAAGTGCTAAATACGAATTGGAATAACCAAATATAAGAATAATGGAACCAATGATTGTAACAATCTTCAAAATAATTGCCAAAACATTAGAACACAATTTAAGGGAATCCTGAAAAATATAAATAAAATATTATATGCATTTATATTACAAGAAAACAATTGCAACTGATGTTAACTTTATTTATAAAATGTAATACCCATTAACCTTTCAAACAAGATGCACACACACAGAAGTATGGTAAATAAATACAATTCAGCAGAAAAATAAGTATATTAATTATTACCTGATTTTGTTTTTCAGCAGTTAATCCTCTAGACAAGAGTTGGGAGAAAAATAAATAGCTATTTTCTTCTATCGGAAGAAAAATAAATCGTGCAGCCAGGGATCCAAGATTGTTGATGACATCATAGATTCCTAAACATAAAAAATATTTCTTTGCTTTCACAACATTCTTTTAATCACTTCATAATTTTAGAAAATGTTGTGTAATTTTCATAATCTAGTTTTTCTTAAACAAAATTGAATTCAAAGAAATTTATCAGCACCTAAAAATGCATTTTATCATTACAGGCAGTACCTTGATCAGCAAAACTAAGCACATCAAAAAAGGTCATCACAAATTTTTCCCCTAAAAAGACAAAATATATTTGATAAATTTAACGTAACATATATACCACACAAAATATTATAAATTATATTTTGAATTTTAGAAAAAAAGTAAATTAAAAAATAAGCCAACAACACATTTGCAAATTAACAATGTAGAATGGAAAATCTTTTTTAAAATCCATTATCCATACCTTCCGTGAGAATTTGTTTAAGAAAAGACTGTTGAAAAAAGCTCCAAGTAAGACTTGCCAAATTTTGGTCAATGAAGGGCTAAAATGATACAGGTGGATAAAATAAATGGCTAGAATTTCTTTCAAAGTCAAGCTATTTATGTCTGGTTAATACCTTTGATAATCATATTTTTCTTTAGAACAAACTAAATTGACACTTAAAATTTATAAAATTAATAATATTCCATTGAAAATGAATTTAATCTCAATAAGTTAAGTACATAAATATTTTTAGTTAATTAATTGAAAGTGTATAGCAAATTGATAAAATATCTGCATAATTTGCTAGAGCTTATACCTCACCAGCTGTGAAAGAAGGGTAAATATCACGCACAGACTTCAAAGGAAACTCATCCTCTTTTTTTGTAGAAGATTTGATGTAATATGTAAAATATGCGTGATACATAATGACATAAGAAATGCTGGAAGCAAGCTGTAAATTACAAAAATAATTAATAATATTTAATGATTTCAAATATAAAAAAATGTTGTCTAAAACTAAAATATGATATTCAATCAAAAGGAAATAATATTTTTAAATAAAGATAATTTAAAATTTAAGTCAAATAATGATGCATTTAAATTAAGGTTGTTAAGACACTTGATTTTGAGGACTGATTAACCCTAAAAGACAGGTTAAACATCCAGTCCGTATTTTTTCTTTTGATTTTAAGAGTCAACAAGAGAATGTATCAAATTTTGATTTGTGTCGTCAAATGGTGACATTAAAGCACCTGTGATGTCATCAACACTTGTGCCCGTTCAGCTCTTTTGCAATGCCTCTCACTCTCAACTCAGCAATTTTTTAAAAAATCGTCCCAAAAAGAAGTAAACAGTGATGATTACTTAACACTTTTTAAAAAATGAATATGTATTGAAATGGCATATTTTCAAAGGTTGTAATAACGGTTCTTTTTTTTTAGAACCAGTTAATCATTCTAAAAAAAGGACGGATTAAACCCTGCAGTAGGGAGATATTTTTTTATTACTTTTTAAAACCCACGTTTAACCACCTTGGTTGGTTGCAACAGAAGTTTCTGTTATGATTACATTATTTGAGCATGCGACTTGAATGACTGAGTTCTGAGGCTGCACGTTGTGAGGAGAACTTGGATTTGGTATGAAACTAAAGCAAAAGCAATTAAAGTTAATGGTTTTTACTAAGGATGTTAAACTATAATCGGAAATCCAGTTATCAGTTTTGAAAACAATAATTGGTTTTGAATTTCCCAAACAGATTATCTAATTTATTTTTAAAATCATTTCCGTACTGAAAACTTCAGAAAATATTCGAACAAAATTTATTCCTGCATTTGCTGACATTTTCTTCCAATAAGGCCGCCAAGGTGTGTTTATTTATAAGTTTTGAGCGTTCCGTGCAGTATGTTTGTAAATTAATACAGTTATTGTTTAGCGATAAGTGTTACATCATTACTTTTATTTGATTTCCGAAATCGACCAAAATAGACGTAATAAATGCAGTCTGTATTGTTGAAATCATGATGTAAGCTAGACATAAAATGCAACTTCCCACATTACGTACCGTGTATGACATCTTTTCATTAATTCCACCATTTCTACACCATCTTCCCACAGCTCTGGGTGGGACGGTATTTCCTTAACTCCACGAAACGTGCAACGTAATTTCCAGATTCCAATCCAATATATTCACCAGCCTCTATAAAGAACTTTGCATGCAGCGTAATGTCTTAAATTCTACAAAACACGCCACATAATTTCTTGAATTAAAATCAGTATAAAAGGTTGATGCGACTTCAAATTCAATTCCAGTTAGTTCGAGCTTGGATTCAGTTCAACATTAAAAATATTAAATTTTATACAAATCATTTTTTGTTTATTAATGATATCATGTTGTTAAATAAATAAAGTTTTTTTAAAAAAAACATACAGTAGATCTGTGACTGTTTTCTGGGACTTTCTTTACCAATGATAAAATAATTATTGTCTTCCTTACAACCAACACCAATTGATAGCTTACTCCTCGCCTTACTCAGAATTCATTGACAAGATTTATGTGCATCTGCGGTGTCAGCAACTGAGTGCCAAGTTGAGCACATTGCTTTCCTTGCAAGCAGTAATGATATATATGCTAATTAATACCTCGCCCATGGCATCAATCAGATTTCATAGATACAATGGTGTGGCCACAAGGGCGTAAGCATAGTAGCATAACGACATCCCATGTCCGCAGTGATAGATTTATGAGCCTCTGAAACCCAACATCGGCGTAGACATACTGTAACATGCTAAATTATGGTGCATCTTATTTACCGCAGGCACCTAAGATTCTCTAGACACTGCAATAGTGATAAGAATACATTTCTATGAAGTCAGCGGTAAAGCGATAATCGGTTTAAAATAAGATTTACATAACCAACAATCAGTTTGCCAAAATAAAAAGAAATTGACATCCCTAGTTGTGACACAGACCAAGAACTGGCGTCTTGATTTACAGTTGTACTATTACAGGTGACATAGTGTTTACCTCTTGTGTGATATACATCAACTTAGTGGATTAAACATTTTTTTTTTAGAAATTAATAAAATACAACTCATGAGCTTACGACTTAGCAGTGATGATAATATTGGATTTTGTAAAATGACATATTATTTGTCAATGGTCAACTCCATAGAATTACAGTATTTTGCGACCCACAAGATGACCCCCTACTTTTTAAATTTGGGGTTTGGGCTAAACTAACCATACTCCTCTCCAAACGCATACCAAATAAATTTTAGAAAATATCCAATTTGATATCTACATGGTAATATTAAGTTAAAATTAAATACCTTCGATGTGCATGTAGTTAGCAAGAAACGTCTCACTATAAGACCGAACTTGAATTTGAGGACGCTTTAATCGTCCGCTATTTTTCCTATGTCTATCAAATGACTCTTGTAATATAAATAGTAACACTTGTGACCTTGACTGATATTCACATCAAAGGCGTCACCCCTGCACTTTGAGTCAGTTTAGCTCTTGAGCAATGTCTTGGCTATTAAAGGAATTAAAATTTTTTTATGAATTAGCCGAACTCGACTAACATTGATGACATGTATATTATATGTATACTAGACTATTTAAGAAGGCAGTTTGATGTCATTATCGCCCATGTGTTGGCTCTCATATTGACTAACAAAAAATGAACAATGGGTTATAAGCTAATAAGGACTAATTGAAGTTACGGTTAACTGGTCATAATCTGGTTAATCGTTAACAACCTTAATTTAAATAATACTGGACACAGAGTTTTAAAGAACTTTTACATATCATTTACTTGTGCTATTGAAAAGTTGATGATCCCCCACTCTGGCCTTGTTAGCACAAGTATTACTGTAATAAGGCACTTTATACCTTGAGACAGTCCTAATGATATGACCTGAATAAAAATAATATGCTGCTAGTTAATTGCAATGCTTTACATTATAACTTTTTATAAGACCAAAACATTAGTAGCCATCCCAATTTAATATCTGATTTCATCCATTTCTTTTGTTAAAATTATCATTCCAACAAAATCAAAAAATGTTTCTTGCTGTTAAGGGTGACTTTCTGTAACAGATAAGATAAGATAATTTTCTAAATTTTCTAGTGCTGTGGAAATTAACGATTAATTTCTCTATTAATTGGTAAAAAATTTATTGATTAAAATTATTAAAATTAAAGAAGATATTTTAAACGATTTTTTCGATTTATTAAAAAATAATTAATTTAATAGTTTTCTTTACGTACAAACTTCTCCATTTAAGATTTTCAAAGTGTAAACTTTAAAATAAGCAGTTTTTTAATAAGGAAAATGATATTTAAAAAATAAACAATGTTTTTAATTAATTAACAATAACAAAATTTAAATTCATTGACATAAATTGAACTACAGTCGAACCCACTTACCTCGAGCTCGGTTAGCTCGACCACCCTATTATGTCGACGTTTTTTATTGGAACCGCCAAATTCTCTCTTTGTCTTAGCATTTTCTCGTCGTTTAATTCGATTTTTATAAGTCGCCGAAACCTCATAACACGAGCACAAAAAAGGGTCAAATTTGCCACTTTACATTGGTTATCTCGATCCCCATGACCAATCGCCAGCTTTTGAAAATGTTAGCTATGATTTTTTTATAACCAAGGGAAGGGACCAAGTTTCTGCCTCACCAGGGTCTGCTGGTGACGTCACAGCCCACTTGCGTTTTGCTCTCAGCGCTGTGTTGCTTCTGGTACTATGGCAATCGCCGGCTTTTGAAATTCTTAGTTACAACAAAGCATTATAGACTTTTTAAAGAAACCAAAGTAACTGCATATATACGATACGTTTCAGAGATGTGTTGGAGAATAATAAAAGTTTTTATCGATAATCGACGTTGGTTTTTATTTTAAATTTGTAAATTTCTGCTGTCAGTTGGTGCACATATACCTTTTGTTGTTAGCAAACATGTATGTACAATTTTATAGCATGCCGATAGCTTCATCAAACAAATAACGGCAATGCTGTTGTGTTAAAAAAAACTCCAAAAACATGTGCATGAACATTATCATTTATTAACGCTAGTGATGGGACGATACCAAAATCATAGGCTGCTTACTGTAAACAAGGCTCCCCAGATTTTAAAATATATAATATAACAGACTACAGACAGTTTACCCACCCCCACTCTCAATCTCCCACACCATTGTTGTTGGTTAGTCCTATTAGCATCAAGTTACCGAAGGAATTCTAAGTCCATTGTAAGCTGAGGGGATCGTATGGAATAATAAAATGTACCGTGTGCAGACTTGTTGTCATTGGCAACCATTCATCCTTCAACCTCATTTTGACTANGTTCAAAAGGAGTACCTAATTTATTTGTGTACGTTTATATAGAGAAGAGTTCGCTTTGTCATGAGTCATATATAGGTCACGATAGACCATTCTGAGTCCATTGTAAGTGGCTTCGAAGGCACAGTATCCCTCAATCTGGGAATCACCGCAAAACGGCGTTATATTTAAACTTAAACGGTCTTTAAAAACGAATGGTCTTAACAACCTTAAGAAAGAGTGAAGAAATAGGGTCCCGATATTCCGATACGATTCTGATTAATCGTCCCATCACTAATTAACGCACAACACGTACATAAAGAAATTTCAAGCGCATGTTAATATTTTGCAGCCATATTGGTTTTCGCTTTAACTCGATCATCGGTTATGTCGATGCCATTTTTCATACCCCAACGCCGTCGACTTAAGCGGTTTCGACTGTACTTATATTTAAATATATCTCCTAAAAATACTATACTTTGTTATTAAAAACTTAAGTTATGGACATTGTATCAAAATTTCAGTTTAATGAAATCATACTATACATCTTATTTTCAGCTTTAATCAAAATTATCGGTTAATTATTTGGTAATTTTTTAAAGTTAACGATTAAATTTAAATTAATCGATAACAGCCCTAAAATTTGCCATTCAAAGAATCACTTATATTATATACATATTTATTTATGTATAAATAAAAATATAATAAGTTTTTTTTTAATTTTAAAAGGATCTTTAAAACAAAATTAGATGAATGCATCACTTGGAAGGTTAGTCATTTCTGAATTACTTTCTTGTCAGTGCATCTTTACAATAAAAAGCCCCATAAGAATGAAACAGTAGTTATTACCTTCAATTTGACAAACAAATGGGCTTGACCAACAACAAATAATGGCTCTGCTAAAACTTCTATAACAGTGGACAAGGCAAAGCTGAACACTCCGAATGAATAGCCTGATACATTTGAGGTTTCAGAAGGATTCTCAAGGATGTACAACCAAATGTACCCTAAAATGCCACACCAAACAAAAGCTATTGGGAAACTGTAAAAAGAAAGAGTAAATTTTATTGATTAGTGTTAGTGTCAAGTTTTGTTTAAAATTTATTTCAATGTTAAGATAAAGCTTCATTTATAATATCGGTATTTGATTTTAATGTGTTTTTTTACAAGCTTTAATAAGGCATTTGCTAAAATGCTTCAAAGCCAAAATATTAGTCTGAGTATTGGTAAAATTCCTATTTCCATTTTTAAAGAAACATTGAAGTTCAAATTAAAAGCATCAATTTTTAAAATTTAACACTTCCTCCTTAGCACACATAAATAAAATGAATAAAGAATATGAAACAATCAGATGATTTTTTTTTCTTTGCTTTGATAAGCTCTATAAATATTTCTTTAAATTATTTTAGCACAACTCCAGTGATATTTGGGTTATTTTGTTTTTTTTAAAAATAAAACCAACACCTACGTGCACCACAACAAATTAATGACTTTTCTCCAGTCTCTCTGAACTGATTTGCTTAGACATGCTCGATCAAAAGCTTCCTTGGCTAGAAAAAGTGTAGTTGAGTACAGAAGAGTAAGCCTGGTGAGAACATCAAAAAAATATTAAAGCATAATTAGCCAAAAGTAAAATGAAAAGGCTTTATTTAAAGACTTGCACTGCATAACATTTTGTTTTTTTAAAAGAACTTGATTGGGTATAATGTAAAATAAGGATTAGATACCAATACTTCAACTAAAATTAAAAACTAACCTGACATTGACAATGCCTAGAAGCTCTTGAGAAACATACCGCAAAATAAATGCATTCAAGACAAATGTTGTCATTCGTAGGCCAAACTAAAGAGAAAACAACGATATTTGAATGAATTATTGCATTATTTCAAATTATATTACGAATAAGTTTTTTTTAAAATTAAGCTGTGAGATATGTGGTATGTGTATTGTAATGTAAGATGAACATACAGTACACTCAAACTTCTGTACTGGTACATACAAATTGCTTAATAAATACCATAATTTCAAAATTACCTGGAGAATCATATTGTAAGATGCTGCCCTTGCAGCACCTGATAAAATTGCTGTGCCTTGCATGCTTGTATCTAAATATTTCACATATATAATAAATCCAAAAGCTTCTTTTTGTTCTAGAAAAAAAAAAGAGAAATAATAATTTCAAGAAATTATGTTTATTGAAATAATGCTTTTTAAATATGAAGTTTATACCTGATGTAGACCTTAAAATTAATCAAAATAGAGGTACTAAAAATTGAAATTAAAAACAAGTTTTTATAATTTTGCTTTTAGGCCTTGGCCATAAGGTCCAATTTGAGAATAATAAAATGAAATGAGAAATGAGGTCATTATGGCACCTTTTACAATGTACATCATTGACATAAGACCTGGCTTATGGACCACTTCAGGAACAAGTGGTACCAGGAGTGGGCTGACACTACGACTGCCAGGGGGTATTCGCTAATATACCCAGGCTATACTGACAATACTGATTAGATCAGAGCTTATTGACTCAAATGTGAACAGATCACTGCCAAACTAACTCATATTTTAACAGGCTAGACCATAACAGGGGCTCAAACTGCCCACCTAGCCTCTGAAACTGTACTACACCTGTAAACTTCGTGTCCCATAGCCGGGGAAGTTAGGGAGGCAAAAGAGTCCCATGTGACGACATTGACAGTATTGTATGGCACTGCTCAGCAGATGAAGCAGGTTGCCCAGGTATGTAGAAGAAGAAGACTGTAGGCACTGCGACTATAGACTAAAGCAGGTATAAGTATATGATATATGTGATAGTTAGTATATTATACAGTATACAGTATTGTCATAGTCATAGCCTAGTTCTTTGCTGTGAAATAATATATGTGTATTTATAGTGTATAAACTGCGGGATTACCTTGTAAATGCCTATTGATACTGCCTACTAAAAAAACTAAAAATTAATAATAATAATAATTTTAATTAATAATAATATAGTCTATTATAGTGAGTAGTACTTGTTAAAGCACTCGTAGCTGGTAAAAAGTAAACACTGGCCACTTCGTTAATATTTATTTAACAATGAACAAGTAAGATGACTTATCAATACGTTTTAATAAAAAATATGGCTAAAACCTATATCTCCGACCGGAGCGTCGCGTCTCTTCCGATTTTTTAGGGTTTGGGTTAGGTATAGCTTTAGAATTTCTGAAAATTGTAGATTTTAGGGTGTGGATGGCCGCCGATAAGGTCGGCCCGGTCGGAGATATAGGTTTTAACCAAAAATATTAATGAAGCATATCTCAAACTAAAAGTAATAGTATACACAGTAATGAGCCTAATGTCTAATAAGTATATAAGTTATAAAGCGCATAGTTTAGTACTAAGTTTAGTAAATTTACGGTACGGTTAACACCAAGAATAAGATTAATAAGAATCTTTCAATCTTTCAATCTTTCTTAGTTCCGAAGTGAACGACTAAGAAGACTAAGTTGACAAAGTCAGTCACATTCAATTCATTCATTTTCATTAAGGTCCCTATTTCAAAAAATGACTTATCTTCCTTATTTTAACTCAAATTTTTAATTCCACATCATAAAATTGTAAAATTAATGTCATAGACTAAAATTAATTCAAATTACTTTAGACTTTAATTATGCGAAACTTTATGGTATGATAAGATTTGTTTGAGCTACGACTCCACAACTATATACTGTAAACTTAGCCCTACTGTTAATAATCAGCCGATTAAGTTTTGAAATAAAATAAACGAGATTTCATTAAGACGAGAGTGTGATATAATCTCTTCAACTTCAATGACACTGATGAGTTAATATTAATTATTTTATTATTTTAAAGTGAATTAAAGTGATGTCAATATTCGAAAGAAAAGATTAGTTATTATCACTTTTAATTACATAACAGACGCACCTTCTGGAAAGTAATGCTGTATTACAATTACATTGTTGTGTTTCCAAGTGCAAAGTTAGAATTTAATGCCTTATGACTTACGAATTATTAATTATTATTACTTTGCTGTTTTATCCTCAAGTGTTTTAATGTTTAGCAGGTTAACTAATGGAGTTACTGGTCATTTTCGCACATTCACTAGTAATGAATCTTACAGCTCTTTTTTAAACTTTTTTTTTAGGGCCGCGGTGGTCTAATTCTAATTAGTAGCGCGCTGGACTGCCGAACCGCTGCAAGTACTCGAGTCACGAGTTCACGCCTCAGTACTGGCTAGGCCCCCAGGGCATTGTGCTAGCCACACAATCCCTTGCTCGTTAGTGGTGGCTAAATAAACTTGTGAACGCTACTTCACTTGCCCTAGAGTCTGACATGGACTTACAAAGGGGTAATTATTAGGACAATTAGGTTCATATTACTATTACAGTAATCACATTACAAAGACAAATTCATAACTCCCAATTGCAAATTATGAGTATTAATGATGCCCAATTGCAAATTATTAGTATTATTAACGCCCAATTGCAGATTATTATTATTGGGTTCATAAATATTCGTTTACGACATACATAAAAATACACCACTAAATTCCTTATTAAGTTTCGATATTTTTATTACCATGACCATTTCTTTTGATAATAGCTGGTTGTTTGGTTTT
>MUZC01000822.1:1414147-1432700 GCA_002072015.1 Radix auricularia | reverse complement strand
AAAAAACAAAAAACAAACAAACTTGTGAGCTTGGGAGTAAAAAGTTTTGATAATATTGGATAATTTAATAGTGTCATAGTATTTTTTCAGTCTTAACTTGCAGGAAATACTGTATTTTGCGCACAAGATGACACCCTACTTTCCAGCACAAATGTGGGTTTCGTACAGTATTTGCCATTTTCCTCTTCCAGCGCATACCTAATAATTTTTAGAAAACATGAGATATGATATCCAGGCTTGTCAATGGGACATATGTTTGTGTCCCATCCAATCCCATGGCAATTTATGCCTGTCCCATCAACTCCCATCCCACCCCATCCCATGGGACGTTTCCCATGGGAATCACATGGGAAAACCATTCCCATGGACAAGCCTGATGATATCAATATATCAATGTGATAATTTTAGATCAAACGCCTTTGATGCGCATATACTTAGCAGGAAAACTGTCAGTAGAAGATCGAAATCAATTGTCTTGTATCTATATATTTTAGGTCTAACCTACATGTGGAAGAAAATCAGCAGTCCCGAGCCTGCGCTCTTCATGGGGCTTCCCGGAAAACCCCCTCAGCCCTCTGGCCCCCTAAGGGACGTAAAGACTGAGAAGCCCCCCCCCGGAGCGGTCGCTGCTACAAGCGGCCGCCTGGGCGTCCAGGGCACTGGGCCGAAAACGCCTCCCACTAAAGTGTGCCTCCCGAGGGAGGTGTGGAATTTCCCTACTGTGACTCGCTATCAACATAGTATCACTTTGGCGCCACCACGGCAAAGCTTACGAGTCTATCTTGCGGCGATCTGAACTATATAGACTCGTAAGCTTTAGGTCTATCAACAATGCAACGATCCTTGTAATATCAATAGTCATATTCGCGAGCTTAATCGCGAAGGTTAATCACATCAAATGGTTTTGACATTACCGCTGCATTGTTCGTTAGCTGTCTTGCTATGCCTTGGCAACTAAATATTTTCTTTTTTAAATGTAATATATAAAACAAGCCGAATTCATACTTAATCTTATAAGGCTTTAAGCTGTGTAGGGGCTCATTTTGCTATCAAATCAGTAAAGAGAAAATCATGTCAAAACGGGAAAAGAATGCAATGGTACCTGGTAAAATAGCTTGTCGGTCGTCTGATACGAAAAAGTTTGGGAATCACTGGCTTACAATTTATTTAATGCCTTTTACATAGCTTTAAGCGTGTTACAATATTACAATGTAGAACTACACTTAGTAAATACTAAAATGTCAAAAAAGTGATTTGAATCATACTTATTTTCAAATAAAAAATAAAGTGCGTTTTGTGAATGTGTGTTGTTGTTTTGTTGTTGTTGTTGTTGTTTTTTTTGGAAAAAGGGGGGGGGGTCAAAGTTTTGTGACGTACTTTTGGAGGGGGGGTCTACGATTTTGTGACGACGCGTGACGTAGGGGGGGGGGTAAAAAATCGGCAAAAATCGCGTGACGTCATTTATGGACGGCCCCAAAGGATTGCGCGGGGCCCTGTTTGGGTAGGGATAACGTATTAATAAGGATAACAAGTAAAGATTTAGATAGATGGGGCCTATGAAAGCGCTGGGGCCACTGCGACCGCTTAAGTTGCAGTAGCCTAAGACCAGCCCTGGCTGTACCTACACTACAAGAAGAGGCATTTTGTTAGAAAACGGGGGAAAATCCCCCAATTGATTTATTAAAATATATTTAACAGTATAGATTGGAAATTCTTTACCCAACAATATATTTTTGCTAAGAATTTTTTAAAACAAATGCTATCAGTTTAGGCTATCTAGTTGTGAAAGGAGCTTCTTTAATTAAACTGAAGTTGAAAAATAAACAATATTCGCTCTACAATAAGTGATTTAAGACTACAAAATCTTGCAATATTGTCCGTAGAATAAGAAAGCACAAATAATTTAAATTTTGATAACATAATACACAATTTTTAAATCCTTTATATTAACTTGTGGTGTCTGAGCTCGTGCGACCGACAGACCGTGCGTAGGTGCCGAAAATATTTTTAACCCACTTTCTCGTAAGCTAGCGAGCTGAAATTTTGCAGGCAGACTCATGCCAATGATAAAAATGATGTTTCAAAATTTCAGATGAATCGAATGGACAGGAATTAAATTATTGAATTTTAAAATTATTTTAGGCCTATTTATCTCTTTATATCATGTTAATTTTTTGAGATAGAGTGTTGTGGTGCGTAATATGTTCAACAACCTTTCATGTCACGCAATAAGGTGCGCATTACTTTGACAACACTTTTTAAAAATATATTCATGCTCGGTGCGCATTAAATTAAACACGTTTTACGAGACATAACTAGAATTTTGTATTTTCGGATTGTTTTGCCCTGCGTATTAAAATAGCTATGTATCGTATAGTCCAGGGGCGGATTAAGACTGCACGGGGCCCCGGGCTACAATGAAACGGGGGCCCTATCCAGCCAGCGTCCCTTAAAATAAAATTATTGTTAACAGCTAATATAGGAATGTAACTAAATATTAATAATGAAAAAAATAACGAACACGAAGAAATTACTGTTTGAAATGTTTGTGGTATGTTACATTTGAGTGTGAAAAGAAAAATTTTCGTTCCACAGCTGGGAACCGAACTCGACACCGCTAGCATTACGAGGCTAAACTCTCTCCACACGGCCAGGGGAACTTGTGTGGATCGAGAAATTTTAAAAATATTAACTATAATTTATACTTGAACTTGAACTGTCCCTTAACCCGACGCTGGGTCGTTGGGGCACCATTTTGAGCTGCGCACTAACTCATGCCAAGTGTCACGGTTCTGAGCTGCCTTCTGGGAATCGCTAAATGAAAGGCCGGTCCACTCTTTGATGTTGTCCTCCCAACTCTTCCTTGGTCTGCCTCTTTTACTTCTTACCTGGACTGTTCCTTGCAATATCGTCTTTGAGAGACCTCCAGATCTTGACACGTGTTCGTACCATCGTAGTTTCTTTTTTTTAATTGAGGTGAGAAGGTCCTCGTAAGGGCCAATGACAGCACTTATTTTGTTGCGGACCGCTTCGTTCGTGATGTGCGCCGTGTAGGAGATGTTTAATACTTTTCGAAAACATCTCATCTCAAGCGCACTAATTCTTTTTTGGAGGTCTGCGGTGAGCGTCCAAGCCTCACAACCATAAAGGAAGACTGACATTGCCAGGGAGCGCATTAGTCGAATCTTTGATCTCAGGGAGAGCTTCTTGCTTTGCCAGATGTTTTTCAGTTTGCTTAGTGCTGCAGTTGTTTGGGCCGTTCTGGCAAGAATTTCTGGCTTTGAGCCTTCATCGGATATTACAGCCCCTAGATATTTGAAGGTAGGGACCTCCTCGAGTTTTTGACCGTTTATCCGTATTTCACTTGTGAAATTCTTGTTTGCCATGACCTTGATCTTTTCTGCATTAATTTCCATGCCATAGGCCTTCGACGTCTTCTCTAGCTTTGCAAGGAATTATTTTAGTTCGTCCTCGCTGCCATAATTTATAATTATATAATTAATATAATGCTATAATTTATACTATGTTCTCTAAATTTTCGATTATTAAGACTATCAGGTCTGAATCGCGATCAGTTGTAGAGATAATATTTATAAATTTATTTAATTTTTTATATTTTCAAGTGTTCGTGCAAACATTTGTACACTTTAATTATAAAATATAAAAAGTTTCGGGGCTCCCAAACCGTCGGGGGCCCCTGGCTTTAGCCCGTTCAGCCCCCCCCCTAATCCGCCATAGGTATAGTCTATAAGGATTTATAGTGAAAAACATGATTTTACATTCTGATGGATATAATTTCTTTGTTTATAAAAAAAACATACATTTATAAATAAAAACTTAAAGCATATTAATTGTTAATGTTTTTGGGGTGTAAATTTGGAATATGTTTTGTCTCATTTTGGTGTTGGGGGGGGGGGGGGACCAACAAGCCCAATTTCTTTCTTGTGGCCTTCAAAAAAATTATCTTGAATTATGTCGTCTTGTGCGGCCTCCTTTATTACTGCTTACATAAATAGAGCATGCAATGGTAAAAATGTTACCCACGTTTTACAATGTACTTCATTTCAATTACATTTATTTATTCATGTTTATTAATTTATAAAAACAAATAAAAAAATCATACGATTGACTTAAGGGGCCATCACACGATTTCGGCTGATTTTTTCGACCCTGCCCACTCGTCACGAAACAAAAACCTCTTCAATGTGACGTCACAAAGATTCTCCCCCCCCCCATAAAAGCCATATTTTCTGTTTGAAAATGAGCATGTTTCAAATCATTTTCTTTTGTCATTTAAATATGTTTTTATTGTAAGACTGCACTCTAATATTAGTAATATCGTAACACGCATGAAGCCACGTAAATAAATTGTCGGTAATCATATATTTAAGTAGAACTTGTATTTAAAGTTGCGCATTTTGAATGACGTCAAATACGTGACCCCCTCTTCCCACCCCCCGTGCGTGACGTCATTTATGGGCGAACCCTAAAAGGGCGGCATGTTGGAGACCGCCCCGGGCTGCAAAAGCTCTAGCTACGCCACTGCTTTTAATGATATATGCCCAAAATCTAAGCCGATAATTATCGACATATTTAATAAATTTTCAGTATTGAAGAGATGATAAAAACTGAATGTATCAAAATAATACAAAAGACTTAGCCATGTCGGAGTACTAAAATAAGATAATATTTTTGTTTTGCTGTTTTCGTTGCTAAACTCTGCAAACGAACAATTGTATACTTTGAGAAATCAGTGAAGTTTCAGCTTAATTTCGTCAAATAATTTTATTGACACAACATTTTTACATCCAAACCAATGCATAAAGTCGTTTTTATATTTGGCTATTTAAAACAGCCTTTAACATTTAAATGTTGTTTACCACTTAAAACCTTTAATATTCAACAGTTGTATATATAGGTTAAACGTTTGTCAATCTTGTGAAAATGTGTCGGTACAGATGAATTTACATTTTAAAATATTTCATTTAAAAATGCAATATTTAAAAATAATAAGTGAGTAAAGTCATATGCGAGGCCCTTACTAATCGGAGGCCCTAGGCGGCTGCCTACGCCTAAAGCCGGCCCTGCACCAAATGATGTCTACCTTGCATTGTAATTATGTTGTCTAAAAATTTTTAAGCCAAACAATTATTCCAAAGCAAAAACTCACACATTTTTTAAATGAAATAAGCTTACTTAGTACTCATCAAATTTTGTTAACACATACCCCGAGCCCTCCCTGCCTTAATTGCTATAAGTGGTTCATCTGTCTGTGGCCCTCATATAGAGAGCCATTTTGACAAGAGCTTTATTTCTGTAGAGGGTCCAATAACGGATCACATGCCTAATTATTCTAGAATTATTTAACATGACATGATATTTATTAATTAAGTCATGGTTTGTGAGATATCCTCCATTCCCCACCTATATGGATGTTAACATTGGCTGAAATCCTTGGCCAGTGTTAAGCAACCTGTAAATTGATTGCAGAAAAAAATGTACTTGTTAATGCAATGCAGTAAATACAAAAGCTCCTGGCCATGAGAAATATGGCATACTTCAGCATAGCATTCTGCAGACAAACTCTAAGTTGCTTTTAGTTTTACTTAGTTCTTTTTTTTAAGATTATTTTAATTATATGTAAATGTAACATCCAAATACTCAATAAAAACACAATTTTATAAAAGCATATTTTAATACCGCATATGTTTAATTGCTTCACATCCGTTGCAATAATATTTGACATTTCTTCTTTTTTTAAAAATTCTGTGAGGTTTAATCACATTGTCAATGTTGATTATAAACAATTGAAGTCAGAATCTGTAGTTTAAATAACTCAGCACTACCAGCAATAATGTAATTATGTCATGAATCTCAAAACATATATTTTTTTAACACTATAAGTTACTCATAACATTTCTAGGCTATAAACTATCAAATAATTAGGATAGTTGCTGAAAGGCTTTATGCAATCCACAACTGTTATGACATATTTCTGATCGAATAAGAATGATCAAAGTATTCTTTCTAGTTATTTACTTAACCATCCTTCATTTTTTTTTTTTCAATTTAAAATAATTTTTTCATAATCCAATATCTAAGAACAATGGAAAAGTGAAGCAGGTCTCAAGAGGTATGCCTCAAACAGAAATTACTAAACGCAGTTATGACCAGGTACAGATTCTGACTGTGGAATTTAATGCTCTGACAAGACTTGTCACTTGGTGGAAGTGACAGGCTTTAATACAATCATATTAAAAGCAATTATGTCCCCTGCATATAAAAATCAGTTAAGTGTCTCATTAGGCATGTAGTAATCATCACCCTCAATTGATGAATGAATAACCAAATAGCTCCTGAGTAGCTTTTAATGTTCCTTGCAGAAAATATTTTAGTTTTCTCTATAGATACTTAGTCCCTAATAGATTAAAATGAATTATCAGTGCAGAAAACAGCAGCAATTGGTAGAAAATATATTGAAAGATCACTCTTGTCTCTAAATAGAATCTCAAAGATTGTTTCCCAGATTTAAAAAAAATAAAATTTAATAATTCACATTGTGTTACACCTAATTTGGTATCAGCTGAGGTTACATAAAATCATCATCATCCCCTTGAAGTTGAATGTCCTGAAAAGTAAGAAAATAAAAAAGTTTATTCAATAGAATTTCATTGCATGCACAAGCCTATTAAAAGCAATTTTTATAAAAAAATACGACCTATTACTTAATGTAAATTGAAAGTCTAAAAATTGATTGATTGAAAAGCATTAATTTAACATTGAATAAAATCAACCACTCTACACCTAGTGGACCTTAATTGAAAATTATTAAGGTCTTTCAAATTGTAACTGAAAAAGGTACAAATTTATATCAGCTTCTGTTACTCACCCTGTTTGTTTGCATATTTTCAGTTTTCATTAATGAACTGTATGACCTAAGGATAAAATAAAATGCATTTTATACACTGATAATTATTTCTCATTAGAAAAGTATTTGAAAAATGAATGAAAGGAAAAATTAAAATACCCAACAAGTTTTGTTACCTAACTTCAGCCTGCTCCTGTTTCCTTCTCTCTTCTTCCTTTTCTTTTTGTTTCTGTTCTTGTTGTAGCCTGCGCTGGCTTTCTCTTTCTTTTCTGTCCCGTTCTTCTCTTAAAGCTCTAAAATCAGGTTGCTCTTCTGTTTTTGTTTTATTTAACCTATTCACTATTTCATTTACTCTTTTTTCAACTCTTACTTTTTTTACCTGGAATAAAAATTAACAATTTAGTATTTTAAAACATCAAAAGCCAACTGTTGTAAAATATAAATTACAATGCACTAAAATTATGCAAGATGAAAAAGATATAGTGATATAGTGATAAAAAAAACGATGACTGTAAAACAGTTGAAGATATTTTTTACACAAAAAAACAAACAATAAAATAAGCCAAAGAACTTAAAGAAACTTTAAAATATATTATTCCATTGTAATAATAAATTATTAAATAAAGATTTCATAGCTAACGACAAATGCATAGAATATGCATCATGAAATTTTTTTTTTTATCTTACTGAACTTACATCCTTATCTTTGTGAAAACCAACTTGACCGACATCCATACTGGCTGACTTTTTTAAATTACTCCACATTGTATAAACAACATCCAGATTATTTTGTTTATTGCCTGCAATATAAGAAAAATAATAACAATTGAGTCGACATTGCGAGAGATGAGCATACATTTGGGGTGATTAAAAACCAGGATCAGTCCTGTTTAATCTAGATTGGTTAACCTTAACTTCAATTCTTCCTTACTTGTGTATTTTCTAAGTTCATTTTATGTGTCAGATCTTTAAAAAAAATAATAGATAATGATGGGCATAGTGTGTGAGAGCTAAACACAAGCAGAGGTGACATCAAAGTGCCACTGATCTACTGGGGCCAGGAGTGTTGGTAAATTTGTTACATGTTCTTATAGTTTATGACAGTAATTAAGGAAAAACAACATGCTATTCAATCAATGCTAATGCTAATCGTTTTTTTTTTTTTTTTTAAAATGAGAACAAGGCTACACCTAACAGCATATATGGCCTTGAGCTCCTGATAAAAGATATTCTGAAAGTGTTTAAGACCTTTTATTATTTCTGTGTCTGGGTGTCCACCCTCCACCAATCCTTGGGTGGAGCAAAACTTTTTGTCACTCTTGAGATAACAATTTCTGTTTTGAATGTCTTTGCTGCCAAAGCTTCATGCCATATACTGCAGACAGTGTCAGCCATCTAAGTTGCTGTTACAATCATTGCTGGTGGAGGTTGAAGACACAATCATAGCCCAGGAACTCAAAGGCAGGTGATCTGTGTTGTTACACAAACACCATCATTTCCGTGATTCCTGATTGCCAAGCTAGACCCTGATCTTATATTACTACAAAATGGGGGTGGGGCTGCAATCAGGCTCATAGATTAGATCTCATGTGTAGCAATGAAGAACTGTTTATTAATGAGACGTTTCCCCGAGGCATACCTGCGCTGGGGTGAGGAAAAGTAAAGATAGATATTTTCACATCACCACTTTTGATGCTCTGTCTCTTGACCCACATGGTCAGAGTAACAGTATTTATGCTGAAGCCATTCTTTTTCTCCAAGAGACCTGGTTTGGGAGGACAGGCAATGACACACACTGATCTTGCTTTATCCAACTACCAGTCTTTGACAGATATACCTCAATGTCTTGACATTTGTACAAATGCTGTATATGTTTAAGAAGATTCAGACTGTTGGTGTAAGTAGAAAGTTTTTTCTCAAGTTGTTGAAAATGTCACTAAGCCCAATGTATAAAAGAATTGACATAACCAATGAGAAAAAGCTAAGACAAAGAGAGAGAGGTTTGGCGGTTCAATTTAAAAACATTGACCTTAACCCATTAGCTCCTGATGCAACTAAATGCATCCTTATAGGGGTCCGTACAGATGCGTCCAAATGCGTCTATTCGCATAGCGAGAGTGTCGCATTTTTAGTTAAAAATAGCATCGAAATCTCACTTTCCTCGAGACTTCCGGCTTTTGTGTGATTCCACGAGATTTCAATAAAAATAACTGGATATTTTTATCTTGTTTCACTTTCGATCCATGCGTGTATTAGTTTGACGTGTCTCTAGCGAGTGTGTATTCACCCGAGGTGTCGGAAATCGCGATATCGGTCTTTAATCGTCATTATTTCGCAGTGCACGTTATATTATTATTAAACTTAATTCATTCCTGGATGTGTTAATCATTTTATTTTTTAAGATAGATGAATATCTTTAGAAAAGAAAAGCATTTTCATCATGAAATAAAAAACTTAACGAAGTTGCTTCCCTTTCGTCTGGAATATGGAATAGATACGGAAGTAGCCCGTCAGGAGCTATTGAGTTAATAGAGTTGGAGAGTTAAGTGGGTTCCAGTTCCACTGTACCTTGAATACTGTTTGCTTTGACAAGTTGAACACAGTCATCTATGACAGCCTGAGGTATGTCATCTATTGTTTCACCCTGTAATATTTTAAAAAGACTAGTTATCTTTGTAAATTGACAGAAAGTAACTGAATTGAACATTTTAACAAAAATACTTGGGCTGTTATCGATTAATTTAAATCTAATAGTTAAATTTTGAAAGGTTACCAATTAATTAATCGATAATTTTGATTAAAGCTAAAAATAAAGATGCATGACGTCATAAACCTGAAAATTTCAAGGGAAGTAACAAAAACAGGCAATTGACATTTTTTGCTTTGATTATTTCCCCCCGTCTTAAAGACATTTAAAAAAAAATATTCTGAACTAAATTTTTTTTTTTTTTTAAAGCAACACAAAAAAATGAAATCAAAGTTATGCTTACACATACAATTTTTTTGTTGAGTATGGAAGTTTTAAAGCAGTTATAAAAATCAATAATTTCATAATTAATCTTTTTAGCATTTGTTCAATATGGATTTGCACAGAAAAATCATAATTTTGTTTATTTCATTTTTGGTGTTTCTCGTTATATCTTTTAATAAATTTTTTGGCTGATCACATTCAAGGCTTCACTGAATTAATTTTCAGGAAATAGGACTGAATTAACCCTTACCGGGTGTAATCTCAGATAGACATGAGCAGAGGAAAGCTTGTCCACATGGAACCTGATGAAATGATTGGCACAAAATATAAATATATATTAAAAAGAAATTACTATTGTAACTTCTAAATTGAAATATTTCAAATTAATGTCTAACAGATCAATTTTTTTTTTTAATGTAGGCAATAATGTTTTTAGTATAGTGCTCCGTTACTTTCAATACCAATATTTAATTAAATGGTTCATCAAAAAATATTATAAAAAAATATGTCATCAATGATTTAGTTAATTGTAACTCAATACATTAACAGGAATTAAAAAGATGAGGTAAAAATTCACACAATGTTCCCTCTTAGATTTGTTGGTCCATATATAAAATATATTTTTAAAAAACGTGGGTGGTACATTGCACAGCATCCATTTCTTAATGGAAAATTCTGCACCGCACTAACACAGATATTACCTGTATCTAAATTTGCTGCACTGTAATTCTAAACTGCTGTCCAGTGTCAGACAGATGTAAGCTAAAAGGGAACATTGCACCTACACTTGGTTTACTTACCAAACATCTTCAGGCCAGCCCCATCTGATCAGCTCTTCATCTTAAAATTTAAAAATTGAAACTAAATTAACTATTTTAATATGCCCCATTTTTCTGGAATTGAATTTAATTGAAAGAAAAATTAATTTTGATTAAAAAATCTAATGATTATTTTGCATGAAAATAATTGTTTTTAAATTACATGCAATGAGAGCTAATTCATACTCTTTAAGAAAACACAAATGTTTTCAAGCAAAATTTCTGGATTTTGATTTTCCTAATACATCATTGACTAGTTCACACTTTTGATTACTAATACTAGTGTAATGAGACATTTTTGTTATGAGTTTTTAAGAAACAATAAAGTGAAAGCTTTCAAGGAACTATAGGAAGCATAGGTAATGGCTCATCTAATGGAAATGGAGCTCAGACAAAAAGTATGGAGATTTCAAAACACACAGACTGTAGACAATGGCGGTGTTTAAGCGCTGCCCTTTGAAATACATAGGTGAGACAGGGAGATTACTTTCTTGCTGCATCGCTGAGCACATTTGGGAGATTACAACAGACAGTGTCCTGACTCCCGACACTTCAATGGATGTGACCATATGGGCGTCAAGGACCTGGCAGTCACCGTCATTGTCTCTTGCACAAACACATCCAGGGGGGTCAGTCTGGAGAATAGACTTATCCAAGAGTATGGGACCCTTTCACCACATGGGATGAATGTTGTGTTGACGCTGACCACCTAGTCATTTTGCCCCACCCACTCTCTCCTTTCCTTTATAGTTAGGCTCGAACTGCTCTTTTCCTGCTTTACTTTAATTGACGCTTTGGATTTCAATGCAGCTAAGTTTTAACAAAAAAATTTTTATATTCGTTTTATTTTGTGTATGGTTTGTTCGTTGAGGAAGGCTCTTTGCTGAAACATTCTATGTTTTGTTACATCCTGTTAAGCTAACCCTTACCCTGTTTACGTCTTTTCCATTTACTTAAACATTATGGAAGAGAGTGATTGAACAGACCAAGGCCATAGATGGATTGAAGTGCACATGACGATGATCTGTTTTTTTTTTTTAAATACATGATCACAAAAAAAAAAGAACTAGGCTTCAATTTAAATTAAAATCATAAATTAATTAATCATAGGTACCACTTACTTTCATTTTTGTCAAATCCCATGTATAATGTGTAAGGGGGAGACACAACTGTAAAAAAAATATTAAAAAATACTACAGTGTAGCCATAAAACATTAGCTTGAATTTCCAACCTACCAAATAACTTGATATAACATATTATTTTAAAACAACTTAATTTATGAGAATTAAAAATAATTCTAAGAAGTCTAATTTGAGCTTCAAATTGAACACGGCATTACAGCGGTGAAAACATGGCATCACTTTTTATATTAATGGTATACATGACATTGTTTTAAGATTGATTGCATTTATTCAATTCAAAATTTAGCCTTGTCAAGATCATAATTAACTAAAATAAAAAAATCATTATTGCCACCTTTACTTTCCCCTGTATCACACAACTATTGACAAAACATTTACAAATGTAGCTTATCCCTTGATGATTTCATGCACAATTTATATGCCAAAGGATGGCTTGAACAACAATTCAGAAATGACAAGGAAGGTTTTAGACATAACTAATATAGTTATTAGAGAATGCACCTGAACTCAGCACCACAAGCAAAATAATATAGGCTACACTGTATTCAACTCTACTGATTTACTACATTTGTTTTAAAAAATGTATTTTTGTAACAAATTAAATTTTGTCCTGAATCGAACTCTAAATGACACTATAAAAATTTTGTGTTTATTTCTAAAATAATATTAAGTATTATTATTATTGATATTGGATTGAGCTTGCGATTATAGCCATTTATAGGACTTAAAATAAATGACTTTCATACAAATTTTAATAAAGAATTAATTTAATTTAATAAGAATGAACTTTAAATTTCTAAAGATATAAGAGAATAAAAACCAGTGATTGTCACCAAGACCAAATTGTAGATTGCATCATAGTAAATAAACTGTCAATCGGCCTACAACTATCCACAACCCAATGGGGCCGTCCATAAATGATCTCACACACGGGAGTTGGGGGGGGGGCATGCATTTGTGATGTGTGCTGAAGGGAGGGAGGGTTTAACTCTTAAAGTCGCAAAGCATCGTAATGCGTCTCTTCCCGCTATCCCTAAAGCGTCGTAATGCGTCCCTAGATACAAATCTCGTTAGAAATGAGATCTCGGAAAGTAAAAACTCTTCAATGCTTGAAAAACAATGCATTCGACTTCCGGCAATGGCGGCCGTTGCCGGCACTAGTGTTATCGCTCGATTCGCGATGTTTTTTGGTAGTTTTAACGGTTTTTTTTTTCGAAGATACGTTTTCGTTATACTTCATTACTAAAATAATAGTACTAAACTACAGGTAAATATTGTTTCAAACTCAGTACGGTCTTTTGGATGCGTAAAATAACCATTCTTAGCCTTAAAAATGAAGTCAGTATGACAATAATATTATAAATGGATTTTACGCAAATTTTTTAATTTCATAACCGGTTGATCGTAATACGGGAAATCCTTACGGGACTGAGGCGGAAGTTTTCCAAAAACCTTATAGCACTTTAAGAGTTAAAGAAATGTGACGTCACATAAAAAACATGCAACTTTACAGTTTACATAAAAGTTGCACTTACAAATTTGATTGCTTGCAATTTTTTTAATGATGTTTTCAATTGTTTCACAAGTACTACCTGCACTTATAAGAGTACGGACTTACACTAAATACATATTTAAATGACGGAAAAAAAAGTTATTTGCGACATGCTTATTTTCAATTAGTATTAGAAAATAAGGCTTGGGGGGAGGGGTCAAAGCTTTGTGACGTCATATTTGAGGGGGGTCTCAGTTAAATCGCGTGACGTCATTTATGGACGGCCCCTATACTATAGTCTATAGAAAGACTATATAGACTTTACTGACTATTCCACTATACTATTAATTAAAGAAGCCTAATGTAACATACACTTCAATACTAATAGTATTAGTAATAATTATTTTTAAATAATAGTTCATATTTATAAATCATAATGTAATCATAGTCTTGAATACTGACAGTCAGTCTATTCCTTTCTTTCCATTCATTCCTAACTGTGTTTATCAAGCCTGTGTCATCAGTACGCTGCTATACAGGAGCGAAACATGGATCACTAACACATCCCATGAGTATGAGCGCAAAATTAATAGCTTCCACTTGAGGTGCCTGTGTATCATCCTTGGCATTAAATGGATGGACAAAGTGCTAAATAGTGAGGTCCTAATGCATGTATACCCAAAGCATGTTCTTAATCTTTAGTGAAAGATGCCTGAGATGGCTAGGACATGTACAAAGAATGAGCCCTGGGCGCATCCTCAAGGAACTCCTATAAAAAAATGGAGAATGGGCATCAGGAAATAGGAAGACAGGTCGCCAATGTCTGTGATTTAAAGATGTCTGCAAAAGGGACATGAAAGCAGCCAGAATTAGAATACACACAAGTGACTGGAATGGGAGTGTAAGGCTGAAGACTGATCTACGTGGTGCACAGTAGTTGTAAAAGACTTTAAAAGAGGGTGTCATAGTCATAGTAATAGTAAGCAAGTAGGTAAGTAGCCAAGGAGCAAAGGATGAAGAATGAAGGAGGCTACAGTCAGATGGGCTAGGAGAAAGGCTGAAACATTGGGAAGCACAGAAGTCGAGTGCAAAAGCTGTGGTAAAGGCTGTCACTCAAGGATACGACTGCAAAGCCACACAAGGAAATGCAACCCAGACCACGCCAACGGTGATACACCATCGTCTTTTGAGACGGAAGGATGCCGATATAATATTAAATTTATTAAATATTATAAATTCCTAAATGTAGCTGTCATTTGCGACAGCGGATACAAGTAATAAAATAAATATCTGTTAAATAGAAGCTGTAATTAATACTGATGAATATTTAGCTTATGTCTGGATACTAGATATGCTAGTAAAAATTTAATACCATTGCTAATAAAGTAGAAAACCATCTTCAATAATATTCAATATGCTTACAACATGTAGACATATTTTGAGTAGCGGATATTGAATGAAGTTTTGTTTAGGGAGTACCTAGAAAATAAAATATACATTTTATAAATAGTTTGAAGACCTGAATTTCTTTCAATTTTTTAGATAACTTATATTAACTTATTGCTGTCATAAATATCTTTATTGGATTTTTTTAACAAACGATTATGCTCTAAATATTTTAAAGTTAAAAAAAATAATAAACATCCCTAACCATTTCAGGGCTATTTCTGTCGATGTTGCTACGATCTTTTCACCTTAAACTAAATTTGCGTAAAGTTACGGACGAATAGCAATATATCATTATCTTATCTTAACTGATCTTATCGTATCTTTTCTCATATATTTCAGACTCACCCAGATATTTCAGACAGAAGATCATTGCGCTCTATCATTATCCATGGTCTAATCTTATCTTATCGTATCTTATATATTACAGACGCTCCTTCTGAACAGAAGATTATTGTGTCCTACGTATATCTACGAATCTATGGTTTGTGTTTAGTCCTGTGTTCTTATTAGTTATTAGAGTTTTAAATGATGATAAAGTGTTGGCTTTCCTGGTTTCTTCAGGCAACCCATTCCACGTCCGGATACCGGACGGAAAGAAAGAAAACTTGTATGTGTTTGTTCTTGCTTAAGGGATAAGAAATGTGTTTTTTATCCTTAAGTCTATCTGAGGGTTTTATTAATTCATCTGTGTGTTGTATTTCTAAATTGGAGTTAATTGCTTTATGTCTAATTTATGTATAATTACTAATTTACTCTTGGTTCTTCTATCCTTTAGTGTGTCAAGGTTTAATGATTTAACTAATGGTGTTACTCTTGTGAGTTTTGAATATTCTCCAGTAATGAATCTGGCAACTCTTTTTTGAATTTGTTCTAGTTTATCAATATTTCCTTTGGTGGATGGGTCCTATAGCGGATTAAGGGGGGTGGGGCTGAGCGGGATAAATCCAGGGGCCCCTGACGGTTTGGGGGCCCCCAAACTTGTTATACATTATAATAAAAGTGTACAAATGTTTGCACGAACCCTTGAAAATATAATAAATTTAATAAATTTATAAATATTATCTATACAACTGATCGCGATTCAGTCTTAATAAACGAAAAAACTTGATTTAATTGGCTAATTTAGAGAAAATAGTATAAAATATAGTTTATATTTTTAAAATTTCTCAAATTAGACAAGCTCCGCTGGCCGTGTGGAGAGAGCACGGTGCCGGGTTCGATTCCCAGCAGTGGAATATTAAATTTTTCTTTTCACACTCAATTGTAACATAGGCTACCGCAAACACTTCAAACAGTTATTTCTTCGTGTTTGTTTATTTTTTTTCCATTATTAATATTTAGTTACAGTCATATATTAGCCGTTAACAATCATTTTATTTTAAGGGACGCTGGCTGGGTAGGGCCCCCGTTTGATTGCAGCCCGGGGCCCCATGCAGTCTTAATCCGCCCCTGGATGGGTCCCAAGCAGAAGATGCATATTCTAGTATAGGTCTCACCAGGGTGAGGTAGCATTTTAGTTTTATATCTTTATTACATTTGTAAAAGTTTCTTTTCATAAAACCTAAGGTTTTGTTTGATTTTTTGATTTAAGTCTAGTTTTGCATTTTATTAGAGTTTCAAGTTTCAAATGTTTATAGTGTGTTGATTTTCCTGGTTTGAACAAAGACCGTCAATAAATGACGTCACGCACCTAAAAAAAAGGGGGGGGGTTGATCCCCACATTTGTGATGATGTGAAACGAGGGGGATGGGGAGTTTAAGAATTGTGATGTCACGTTAATACGCGCTGCTTTAAATCAAAGTTAGACTTAAATATTCGATTACTTACTGATTATGTTATGACGTTTTATACGGATTCAGGCGTGTTACGATATTAGAATGTAGCCCTACGGTAAAAGCATACTAACTACTAAATGACAATAAAGTTATTTCAAACATGCTCATTTGCAAATAGAAAATAACAAGTGCAGGGGAGGGGTCACAGCTTTGTGACGTTATATTGGAAAAAGGGGAGTGGGGCTAAGTTTTTTGTGACGAATTGTGGGGAGGGGGAGTGGGGGGAATCGGACAAAATCGCATGACGTCATTTATAAACGGCCCGCCCCATCATTCCACGTCCAAATTCCAGTGACTTTATCCCTGAGGGTTGTATTAGAAATTTAGAATATTAGATTATCTTTGAGTTTAAATTTCAATTTAGCATTACTGTCTTTCTTTTATGCATTATTACTAATTTGCTCTTCTATCCTCTAGTGCAGGGCGGGAAATAGTTTTGGATTGGGAGCCACTTTTAGGGTAGCTGACTGATGCGGCAGGCAACGATATATTCTTTAGTTAAAATTAATTTCATGACAGAAAAGCGGCCGTCCATAAATTACGTCACACACCAGGCGGGTTGTGGGGGTCGACAATTTGTGACGGAGGGGGCGGGGTTAAGATATGTTACGTCAAATCAAAATGTGCAACTTTAAATAAAAGTTCCACTTAAATATTTTATTTCTTACAATTTATTTAATGAAGTTTCGCATGGGCTTCACGCGTGTTACGATATTGGAGTGCAGTTTTACACTACATCAGTGTTTTTCAATTTGTGTGTCGCGACACATAAGTGTGTCGTGAGAGATTTTCCAGGTGTGTTGCGAGATGTAGATAAAATATTTAAAATTTGCCAGGGTTCTGAGCTCTGAAGTTATTATGAAATTTTAAAATAAAGCGAAAACAAAATGTTTGTTAACTTAATCAACAACGAAATCAATAATCAGATGTGTTTCGCGTCGGGCAGGACGTTTGATTCGGGTGGCGTTTGTGTACGCCATTTTCTTTTTTCATTCTTCCTAGCGGTGTAGTTGGCTTGAATTTTTTTATTCGGCTAGAAATTGAACTTTAAGCATTACTTTTAAAATGTTGAATTCCAACTATATTACAAAATCTGGTGGTTGAAGGTTCAGTTTCTTTCCGATTTTTTCGATAAACTGAATTCACTAAACTTAAGTCTTCACGGACCATCTGAGAACATCATTACATCCTCATCGAAGTTGAGGTCATTTAATGAGAAATTGTCATTGTGGAAAAGTAAAATATCGAAAGAAATATTCGACTGCTTTCCAACTGTTCAAGATAAGAAGAGAATAGGGTTAATAGGTAATGAAATTTGGAGCACTCTCAGTTAACTGCAATCGTCTCTTCAACATTATTTAACCCCACTGGACATCAACGAATTTGCTTGGGTGATCAATCCATTTGCATTTAGTAAAGAAGTCAATGTGATGACCGAAGAGGAGGAGCAGCTGCTCAAATTACGACATATCAAATTCTACCAAACAACGTTCACCAACACGACTTTATAAGAATACTGGCTTGCAATCATGAACGTCTATCCTTTAGTCAGTTTGAAGTCATTTAAAACTCAGTTGCCATTTTCATTTTCTTGGTTCTGTGAATTTGACTTTTCGGCATTAACTGAATTCAAGTGAAAGTAACAAGAGAGACTCCTTATAGTTGATGATGAGTTGCGCGTTTGGTGTCAACTTTGGAGCCTCGATGGAGTATGATGTGTTCCCTTAAGCAGGCACATCCACCACACTGATATATCACTGTACAGTAAATATACATCACAGTAAAATGTAAAAAAAAAAAGTTATCTTTTTGATAAAATAAGTTAAAATTATTTTTGTGTGTCGCGAAAATTTTCTAATATTCTTAGTGTGTCGTTACCCAAAAAGTTTGGGAAAAACTGCTCTTAATGCATACTTAAATGGGGAAAAAAGTGATTTGAAACATGCTATTTTCAAATAGAGCAATAGCTTTTATGGG
>MUZC01000822.1:1398191-1414133 GCA_002072015.1 Radix auricularia | reverse complement strand
GGGGGGGGGGGGGCAAAGCTTTGTGACGTCATATTGGAGGGGGTCTAAGTTTTTGTGAACACATGTGATGAGGGGGGGGGAATCGCCCAAAATCATGTGACGTCAATTATGGACGGCCCCTTATACTAAATGCATACTTCAATGACAAGAAAGTGATTTGAAACATGCTCATTTTAAATAGGAACTGCTGTGGAGGGGTGGCAAAGCTTTGTGACGTCATATTTGAGGGGGTCTAACTTTTTGTTATGACGTGTGACGATGGGGGGAGGGGGTAAAAATCCCGTCATTTTTATATGGCTCCGAAGATGCACTTGACTCATTAAACTGATTCTATAATTAATTTGCTAGCAGCTAGAAATCTAGATAAACAATTAGCCCAATAAATAAATGTAATAAAACTACCACGTTTGTTTAAGTTATATTTTATTATTTTTGTGATAACATTTTTACATTGAGGGTCGTCCATAAAGCACGTCACGCTATTTTTACCATTTTTAACCCCCATGACCTTGTCACAAATCTCGGAACCCCCCTCCCTAAAGTATGTCACACTTTCGAACAAAAAAAAAAGTGTTTTATCAAAAAAATAATTAAAGCGCATAATATAAAACACCTTAAATAACGTCACACATGGGCCGGACCCCCCTCTCGCTGTTACACTTTCTTACACCCCCTCCCCTCCTCTGGAGCGTGACGTACATTATGTTTACTATTGTTGATCTTCATGCAACTGTGTTTACTCTTGTTGTTCTTCATGCAACTGTGTTTACTCTTGTTGATCTTCATGCAACTGTGTTTACTCTTGTTGATCTTCATGCAACTGTGTTTACTCTTGTTGACTTGTTGTTCTTCATGCAACTGTGTTTACTCTTGTTGATCTTCATGCAACTGTGTTTACTCTTGTTGATCTTCACGCAAGAAAGAAGCACACACATATATGTAGCTCCAAATATAGAGAACATTTTCCCCAGCTAATATTTTACTCACAGAATTTCCCAGCAGACAAATACTTCAAAAGGTCAACTAATGTCACATTATTAAAGATTTCGTTCACAGTGTATCTGACTATCATTTAGTTCAAGCTGCTGTTCCTTAAGTATTGTATCAATATTAGTATTGACAGAACGTAGACTTTTTAATAGAAAACATGCTAGTGAATTTCTGTCACAGACATGAAACAAATCTGGCTTCGATATTCGTCAAATTATATCATATTGCATACTTGTATTTTTTTTAAAATTAAATATTTATATTAAATGATTAACACTGAAAACTCAAAACCGCTCTAGTGCAAGGATCTACAAATGTGTTCTGAAATTGTATAAAATTAGCTCTTCCACCGTATATGTTCCACCTACGCACCTTTTTCATTCTGTATGTGTGACACTAAAAAGGCGGGCCTGAAGCAGCAGTTGTATGTTCTCGTATAACACGATTTATTTCAGCGCTAACATGAGATATATAGAACTATAATATATCCCATTAGGATCTAAGGAACAGTAGGAAGTTTACTCTAACAAACAGAACCAACACTCAGGTTTGTAACAACAATGCCAACAGTTTATTTATAATATATAAGGAAACAATAATTGTTAGACTTAATGTCATTCGACTCTATTTAAACAACACAAATGAACTCATTAAAATTGTACATGTACCATATATACATATTTTTTTTTTTTAAAAAAAAGGTGAAAAATAAATTATATTTTACACCTGAGAAAATTTTTCATAAAGCAACACACACTGTCACATCTTTCGTTTGTGCGGTTGACATCTAAGGCGATTAAAAACTCAGGCATTCTTAAGCAAGTCTACAAGTTAAGTTTCACAACTTTCTACTTTTTGCCACAGAGACAGCTTTAATTTATACATATAATTTTCCAACCAAGTTCATTATTGATTGTCACCACTGTGTTGCTTTACTTGTGATGGTCAAACAATAATACCATCCAACCAGGGACGTAGCTATGGCGTGGCATTAGTCTCCTACATTTGAAACAAGATTCAAACCAAGTTCGTTTATTTCTGAAGATTACCTGTATGGTCATCAAACCCAAAGAGATTAATTTGGTCCCTGAGGACCAAAAAAAAAAATATATAGCTATTGTCAATGCCATTGAGTTACTCTCTAACTAATTGTTGAAGATGTAATCGTTTAAATATCGTGTTTAAATAAGTCTCCATTAATTAAGTAAAATAGTGACGTGTGGCAACGATGCTTTCATGCATTTCAACGATCACAACATCCTGATGGGGAGAGAACTCAAATGACCCAATTGTGTACAACATTTAATACCGTACTTTCCGTTTCGTCTTCCAAATGTTTTTATAGCAATCTTTTTTTTTTTCTCAAAATTTCTAACAGCAGTTTTTTTTAACACAATCTACTTCAATACAGCGGCAAAGTGGACTATTGATAATATGAAAATTTTGAAAACATTAGCTTTTCCCAACCAAAAAACGCCCGTAATTTTTGTGAGCATTTTAACACACAAGGTGAAGTTGGCAAAATGAAATACGTTTACACATGTGCAATGTGTCACATCAAAACGTTGAAAGCTAAGATTGTGCATTGTATTAAACAATTTAAAATGAAACGTTTTTATCCATCCATAATATGCACCATTCAATTTCATTTAAAGTAATGAATCATATGGTATATACAGTCAAACATTGGATAGAGGTAAGAACAATATTGCACATTTGTTATTCTAGTTTTACAAAAACATTAATAATAGCATTTGTATTTTTTTAAAAAAGCCAATTTAAATCAAGGCATCCTGGTAGTGAAAATTAAAAGAAAACAAAAACTTGACATTCTGTAAAAGGAAATATCATCTAATAGCAAACACACAGTGTTCGAAGAAAATATTAAACAAATGCCTGCCTTAGTCGTGTCATTCATCAGGGACCACAACAACAACAAGACTTAATGTAAGTAAATAAACGATGATCATTGAGTTTTAGATATAAAGACTTTTGGGCACAATGTTTCGCAAAACAAAATTTTTCATAGACCCAAAATCCTTTAATATCTTTATTTAAAAAAATGAATCAAATATAGCTTGAACAAAGTGGTAAAGCAATGCAGCGCTTGTAATCGTTTTTTCTTATTAAAAATTATAATATTCCCTTATATTGTTGAGAGGTTAGAACAGGTTTCGATTTTGCGGTGCAGGTTAAATGTTTAATTCAAGAAATATTATACTTTTTTTTTTTTTTGGTTTAATTTTTTTTTAACAGTGCTTCTCAAAGTTTAGGCATAAAGTATGATAAAGGACCATTACATGTCTGCCATAGATCAAAACTCAATGCTTAAGATAAGTTACTGAACATATGGCAGCCAGCCTCTGATGCAACCAAGAAATAATTCCAACCGGCCCTTCGCCCTTCGTCTCCAAAAGGTTTTAGAAGCACTATTTAAAAAAAAAAATCACAGTATATTACAAATGTAGAATAGAATGTTCCTACAACATGGAATGTTTCGTATTAAAAAAAAATAATTGAAAGGCTATCACTGTAACAACAGATCTACGTCATGGGAGTCCAAGCGTGACGGCTTGCTATAGAAAAGCAGGTGCGGGTAGATGACAGGAAAAGACACTCATTTACGCATGACTGATTAAATGAAATCTTGCCTGGCCACTGCAGTGCAATGGATCCTGGAGCTGCGGTTAGGCTAAACAACCGGAGCTGCGGTTAAGTTAAGCAACCGGAGCTGCGGTTAGGTTAAACAACCGGAGCTGCGGTTAGGTTAAACAACCGGAGCTGCGGTTAGGTTAAACAACCGGAGCTGCGGTTAGGTTAAACAACCGGAGCGGCGGTTAGGTTAAACAACCGGAGCTGCGGTTAGGTTAAACAAACGGAGCGTACAGTTCGCAGCAATTAACATGGAAAAAATATCATTCTGGCTATTTCTAAACACGACATATTTTAGTTACAATTTTTATATAAATAAAACAATTGTATAGTTTATGATCTGTGTGTGTGTGTGTGTGTAAGTGCGTGAGAGAGGTGTGTATGGATATGTTCACCACCTAACAAGTGTTAAGCTGGAAACTTTTTCTATTTCGAAGACACTATCTTAACATCAAAGTATAAACATTCAAAACTTTAATAAAGAATGCAAGCCTAGCCATAAACCACGAACATGAATAAGCTAATAAGACAGGAGCAGTAATGTTTGGTATATACTATAGAAGAAGCAACTGTAATACATAAGTTGACACTATTTTGAGCTATTACAGGTATTCAATCCTGTAAACATGGACAAATGCTAGGAAGCAGAAAAACGTTAGCCAATGAAGGCCATTAACCTTTGACATCTTGCCGATATCTTTATGCAGGATTAATGGTTTGTTTTCGTAAGGAATCAGGTCACTGACCCTTTCTTATTTCTATAAATTTGCTTTCAGTTCCTATAATAACAGGCATTTAAAATGAACAGTAACTAAGACAGAATTTCAGTTCTTGAAGTTCGTTTACATTTGGAGGGAGAGTGGGGACTCCATCCACACACACGAAACATTACACGATCTTTTATCTCTTATAGAATATTGTTTTCGGAACCCCTTTTAATAATAATAATTAAAAATTAACCCCTTTTCTCCGTTGCGTTCCCCCATGTCGGCTTCCAATAGCTTCTTAAACTTTCACATTTTTCAAAGTTAATCATAATCGAAGGAAATACATTTTATTGAATTCATAGATTAGATATTCAAAATAACAACAACGGAGATTCAAGGAGAAACGAAACCAGTAAGTGAAGATTTCTAGTTAAAAATTAACAAATCAATAATCAAAAATCTATTATGCATGTGAAGACATAGCCTACACATTGTTTTGTTAGAGGGTCAATGTAAGATTACTTAAGCCAAAAGATTCTCTTTAGTAGTGTAATAAAACAAAGAATTTCACCTAATGATGTTGACTGCACTAATCAGCAAATTATTATTGAATAATAAAATTACTTAAAGTTAATTAAAGTATTACTCACTATATTGAATAATGTTTGAACAATTTAAGTTTTGAAGAGGATGTTTACCGATGACGTACATGCTTACACGTACTTTAGATAAAAAAGTATTAAATATAATTTAGGAATATGGTATAGGTGGTGACATAGATCACATTTATTAATGCCAAGTGCTATAGTCTACTTAAAAAATATGAATGTTTTAATCTACTTTGTATCTTATTGTTAACACACACAAAAATTACAACTACTTGCGTAAGTGCACTACAGTTTTACTCCTTCACTCATTCTTTAAATTAATTATTTTACCTGAACTATAATAACTAGATTTAAAAAAAATAATTGCCCTTTGCTTGTAAAGTGTACCATACTGAAATCAATAACACGTCTTTAACGTTTAAAGCAGGAATTGCATTCGAGTAAAATTGTCCCCAATGGAAATAATTTTTTTAAATATGTCTACGGAGCTAGAAATCGTTGGTCACATTGATCAAGGATTGTTGGTCAAGTAGATCAAGGCTTGTTGGTTACGTTGATCAAGGCTTGTTGGTCACGTTGATCAAGGCTTGTTGGTCAAGTAGATCAAGGCTTGTTGGTCAAATTGATCAAGGCTTGTTGGTTACGTTGATCAAGGCTTTTTGGTCACGTTGATCAAGGCTTTTTGGTCACGTTGATCAAGGCTTGTTGGTCACGTAGATCAAGTTTTGTTGGTTCTTCTTCCTAGTAGTGAAACTGCCGCCCAGGGATGGGGCCCTCCATTTCGTTACAGCACAAGATGACTCGGCACATTTTCTGAGCCTGCTTCTCCAAAGACGTGGCCGAAATGCTCCGCCCGTTAACTTTTCGCTCTGACGTCATGAGCAGATCGAGAATGTCCTTGGTGGAAAAATACTTCCTTTTCGGTTGGAATTTCGATTTTGGAATGGTTGCAGACGAAGATCCTGTGGGTGAAGAAGACAATTTTTAATATTAATTTCGTAATCTCATTGCAAAGTTGGTCGGCACGATAATTTTAGATTTAACAGTTAAGTTTTTTAAAAAAAGGAGAGTTTTCATCAATTTGAATGATACACATCTAATGCATTGATGCATAGTTGCCAATAGGGGTGGTGTGCGGGAATGGGCGTGTGGACCTCACAGGGTGACACCGTCACAAGGGGTGACGACGAATGGAAATTCTATACTTTCCCATTATTTGGCACTGGCAGAGACTGAAGAAGGCTATGGGGTACGATGTGGGGGTGGGGGAGGGACACCATTGCACTGATGTTATTTTTCAATGCATTCTGCGTAGATACAAGAATTTTTATTTATATCGTTAAAAGTTAGTTTACAATGATTTCTCATATTTGCAAATACCAGTCACAAGCTACTAATACAAACATCGCACCTGTGTATCTATTTACAGCTGCACAATTTCATTAATGTAATACATAGTGTGCATTTGGTTTAAGCGTTTATTAAACTTTAAAATTCCAACATCTCTCCTACGAATTCAAATGTAACATTTTAAACTTATAACACACCTGACATGATGATTTCATTTTCGAAAAAGAAAGTAAGTAAAATAATGACAAGGAATTTTAAAAAATTAAAAATAATTCGTAACTGCTTATGAACATAATTCATAAAGTAAATGTATGGGTTGACACTGGATGGATTGATTTACAGACATTATTTTAAAACGGTTCTTTGTTTTTTAATTTACTAAAAATCATAAATAAATTTATTTCTATGGCAAGACGGAGGCCAAACATCAACTACGCCGACGTAAGCTTTTAAACTTTGACTAAGATCAAATTTGGGTACAAACTTTCAACTCTGCTTGGGCATCAGGAAGTGTTTAATTACTGAGGTAAGGGATAGAGGTAACTCGAGTTTAAATTTGGGGGGGGGGGGGTCAGTGATGGTCTACAGATCATTACTTGTCATCTAGACAATGTTTAAGCACCGTTTGACATTTTAAAAAAATGAGTACAAATTGAGTTATAATAGAGACGCCATTGCTCATCTATACCACTAATGAACACTTTTACAATCGTTGTTACAGGGTTAATGTGTCACGCTTCAAAATGAGTGACTCGGTAATTAGGTCATGACTGAGGTACAAGATAGAGGTAAATCAAGGTAAAGCCAAAGCCAATCATTGCTTCTTCTTTTGACCATAAATGGTTGAATTCTCATCTGTATTCGTTGGTACCACAGACTGAAATTTCAAAATTAGTCCAAAACTTTTTTTTAGATGTTGCTTTAGAAGTAATAGTAATAGGATAGGACTGCACAGTCACTCGAGAAAATGCAACCCAACCCAACAGTGATGCACCATCGTCTAGCGAGACGGAAGGATGCCGATATAGAAGTAATAGGCCAATCACCAATATAACATCTAACCATTCAGTACACAGTCAGTCCTATGCAGACGACACACAACTTATAGAGTCATGTTCACCAAGACACATCAAAGTAAGCATACAAAACACACAAGTTTGCATCAGCCACATTAAAGACTGGATGACAAGGAACAAACTCAAGCTGAATGATGACAAGACAGAAGTACTCCTTATTCATTCAAAATCCAGACAGCTTCCTGAACCACCAGTCTCATCTATTACTGTTGGTCGATCAGAGGTCAGTTTCTCTTCTCATGCACGTAACCTAGGAGTTACAATGACTGACACACTGACCATGGACAAACACGTCACAAACATATGTCGCTCAGCTTACACAGAACTCAGGAGAATAGCGTGCATTAGACATCTATTGTCCTTTCAAGCATCTAAAACTCTTGTCTGTTCACTTGTTTTGTCAAAACTTGACTACTGCAACGCACTTCTTTCTGGAATTCCAAACTACCTCATAGAAAAAATACAGAAAGTGCAAAATTCTGCTGCAAGACTTGTTTTTCGGGCTAATAAAACCGACCATGTACAACCGCTACTACAGCAACTCCATTGGCTGCCTATTGCCTCTAGAATCAATTACAAAGTCTCTACTCTCTGCTATAAGTCACTGACAGAACCTCTTTTCCCCGTTTATCTTTCTGAGATTCTCCACACCTACACCCCTACCAGAAGCTTACGCTCTTCTCAAGACAGTCGCATTCTTTCGGTCCCTAGAACTAAAACAAAATCCTACGGTGATCGCTCCTTTCAGGCTTTAGCTCCTACTGTCTGGAACTCTCTCCCTTCAAATGTCCGCCATGCATCCTCCCTACCACGTTTCAAAAACTCCCTAAAAACTCACCTGTTTCGACAAGCCTACAATCTGTGATGATCACATTATTCTGAGACTCTTTGTGTGTGTGTGTGTGTGTGTGCGTGTGTGAGAGAGAGAGAGTGTGTGTATGCGTGTGTGTCTGTATGGGTGTAAGTGCATGGGTGTAGATGGGTTACGTGTTTATATTGATTCTTAAATGCGTATATTTATTTGTTTTGTCTTATTGTAATTATGTTTTAATCACACTCGCTTTCACTGAAATGTCATTACCATTTTTAGATGTTTTAAACTTCTATAACACTCGTTTCACATAGACATAGGGTTCATACAAATAATAGCTAAAACGTTTTAATTTCTTATTTGTTTGTTTGTATGTTTGTTTGTTTGTGTGTTTATTTGTTTATTTATTCATTTTATGTGTTTGTTTTTCTGTTTATTGGTTTACTTGTTTTAATTATTTATTTCTTTATTTGTTTACTTATTTGTTGTTACATAATTTGTTTCATTACTTGTTCATTTCCTTATTCGTCTCCTTGCTTAATTGTTTATTATTTCTATATTTATTGAAAAAGAACTTTACCTCTTCGTTTTATTTTGTAATATAAAATATGTTGAAATTCTTCCATGTATTTTTACTGTGTAAGATGTATGATTATTGAATTCAACTATTAATTTTTGGTAGTGTTTTTGTAAAGCGCAGTGAGCTTTAAGAAACTGCGCTATAGAAGCGTCCTTTATAAATAAATAAATAAATAATTGTGGCTCTAAGAATGTGGATACTGAATTCGTCCATCTATCTTAATAAATCATATAGTTTAATAAGTTTACACAGTTTCGGCTATTTTTTTTAAAAACAAATCAAGAAATGGGAACAAATTTTGGATGAAATTTCCCAGCAAAGGCAACAAAACAAATGAAAATGCTATAAAAAAGAACATCAAAACAACTCTTGTTACCTTTTAATGGACGGTGCTGCTTTGTGCTATCATCACCCCAGGCGTTGCTGAGGAATTCGTGGCTGTCTCTAAACCTAAAATCAAACGCCCAAGATTTCCTGTCCTGCGCATCTCGATCCTGCGGCAGCTCGTTCGTTCTTTTCTCGCCGTTTTGTTTTTTGTAATTGTTCTGCAGCAGGTACTCAGACGGAATTTTGGTTACGTCGTCGTTGTGGCTGGTATTGATATCTCCATGGTCATGCAAGCTTGTTGTGGTAACAGTGGATAAGTTCGAGTTTAAACTCTCGTTGCTGAAAGTTTTACCTTCGAAGGTGTCCTTGGCCTTGTCGTTGGCGTGCGAATTCCCCCTGCTGACGTAAACGTTGTGGTTGTTCTCTCCGACCGCCGTCTGCTTGTCCCCGTAGCGGAGAAAGTCCAACAGCGTTTCCTGGGACATCTGCCGGGTGGGGGTTGCGGTTCCGGGGGCCATAGCCGAGACGGACCGCATGTTCGAGGACAGGTTCTCCACCGAGCTGCGCTCGTGGTAAGACTTTTCCATTTCCGCAGACCTGCTGGTGGCGCGAGAACTCCACGAGCCGCAGTCTGTGTAGACGCTGGACGAGTCACTCATGAAGCTGTCCATCGGCAGAGGCTGGCTGTCGAACCCCGCATATACTTTCCGCTTTGGTCTGCCAAGAGCCGGTGGGCTTCTCGGTGTGTTCTCCCACTCATCGGAGTCTGAATCGATAGAGCACGGCGACACTGGTGACACATCCAGGCCCGTGCCGTAGGCAAACGTGTCGCTGCGGTCAGGAATCTGCAGTTCTAAATGTCTGCCACGCTCACCGGTTGACGGGACGGTGTTGCATCTCGTGCGGTTGTCATATAAGCGAGCGTTTGGTTTAGAAACCGGCAGGCTGGGAGTCGGAACGAAAGCAGTTTTTTCCGACTCTACCCTCCGGACTCGATTGTCTTTCCGATGAGTCATGGATGGATGACCATAGTCGAACCCGCAGCCGTAGCACTGAAACACGGTGTTGAGACGCTTCAACGACCTCTGACCTTTCCCCAGAGGGATGTGGTTATGACTGTTGATTTTCGCAGGACGTTTGTTGGATGGTTTCAGGCGATCGTCGGAGAGGGAGGTCGTCGGCTTCCGCCAAAAAAGGGGAGATCGTCGGCTGGATGTGCTGTCCGCCCGTGGTTTTTGAGAACCGTTGTTTTCCGGCGTCCTGAAACTGGTGTCGGAGGCCGAGTAGTATAAACTTGTGTTAGCCGATTCGCTGCCGTCAAAGCTGCTCATATCGTTGCTGCCTTCCCGGAGCCTGAAGCGAGAGGCTGGGCTTCCGTCCTTGATGCGACCAGCGCTGTGCCTTTCACCCTTGGGACTCGGCTTTGTTTTGACGAAATCCAAGCTTTGGCAAGAATAAAAGCTTCCGAAAGATGAGTTCAGTTGGCTGCTGCTGACACTGCTCCGTCTCGCCAAAGATGGGGGAGGGCGGGATTTACCGCTGTTGAACGACTCTGCCCGGACGCTTCCGGTTCTGACGCTTCTTTTCGACAAAGGTGAGCTGTCCACAACATCAGCCTTCTCGACCTCACAGGGCAAATCAGTCAGACTTTCATTGGTGGCCAAAATGTACGAACGTCTTTTCAAGGTGCCATTGCCATCATTCTCTTCACTGTCGGCTCTATCGCTAGCATGAAGCAGGAAACTTGACCTCTCCGGGCTGTTTCGATAGTTGACATTGGAACTTGGTATCGGTACCGGCCCATCTACGTCGTCACGGAAAAACCCGTTAGTCAAGTTTAGATCCGTGGTGCTAGCGGTTGCCAGCTTATATGAAGGTCTTTTGGCGTTATTTCTAAGGAGACTGCTTTCATTTTGTACGGGTATCGAAATATCTGGACAGGAGAGCGCATTCACTTGCACGCTAGCCCCTGGGGCGCCTTCTTGACCCGTTAGCGGCCTCGTACGATCGCCATCATCACCAACCTTGCTTTCAAGTTTTGGCTTCATGGCATCGAGCTGTTCGAAAAAAGTAAATATCTGTCCGTTGCTGGAATACAAAACATCACCAGAAAGAACATTGCCGGTATGTGCTCCGGTATCGTGCTCCAGGACGGCGTCTAGGAATTCTTCGGAGCTCGAGGACGAGTCGTGATCATTTTCTCCCTCCGTTTTCTGAGCTCCGGGTTGAGCTGCATCGACCTCGTGGGAAACTAACTGGAGACACTCTATCGAATCTGTTAAATCTGACATGCTGACGAAGCCCTGTGTCGCGAGCCTGAGAGAGTTACGTTTTAATCTCATTCTAGGGCTTGTGGGGTCAGCGGGTTCAAGGTCAGAAGTCGACTGTGAATTAATATTCAGCAAATTGTTCTCGCCACTGGTCACGTGTGAAATTCGCTCCAATGAGGCAGACTGCAAAAGAAGTCGATCATTCATTTCAATAGAAGAGTTGGGGTCGAAATAGTTGTGTTCGTGGGAACTGAACTTTGGGTCAAATTTATTGTCCGAAATAAGGCTAGGAAGAGAACCGCTGCACACTGATTCATATTTACTATCGGAAGAGGAGTTGCTCTTGTTCAGAGACTCTATGTCGGGCCTGGTGTTGGATTTTATCGAGACCTTACGACAAATAATGGCGTTGTTTTCATCGATCGTCCACTCCAGCACCGTAGACGTCTGATCAGATGTCACCACAGTGTCAGTTGAATTATTGCAAGAAGTACCTCCCCCGATGTTATTTTCATTAACAGAAGACAAAGAGGACTCATTGCGCATAGCAGACGATACCGTTTTTTTAGAGTCCATTAGTCTTTTAACGCTCTGCTGCTTTTTGTCTCTTGCATTTTGTAAAGGCATTGTCGGATCTTGGCTGGGGAGGTCCGTGATTGAAAGACTGGAATCTAAGTTCGGCCCGTTCCCAATGTACATCGTTGGGAAGACGCTGTCATTTTGAAACATGAGCGACGGCGGCATGTTGGTAATCACCGTCTGCTTGGTGTAACCGCCTGGGCTTCTCGTAACGGTCGTGACCGCCTGGAAATCGTGTATGAAATCTTTGGAGGAATTTTTACGTTTCGCTTGAACACCTGTGGTAATTTTCGTAGTGCCATCTCCATTTATGGCAATTTTAACCGAGCCTGGCTTTTGTATCTTTTTAATTTGCTTTTGTTCTTTCGTCGGGGCTGTCACAACGGGTCCTTGCACGATTCTCCGCTCTGTTGGTGACGTGTTGAGATCACCACGTTTCTGTAACGCACCTTGATCGCTCAGCGGGGTTAAAGATTGCCGATCAACCTTTGACGCCTCGTTTAAATGAACATCCGTTTCAAGCGAGGGTAGAGGCGAGTTTGAATCCTGTTCATTTTCCCGACGCCACGCCTTCCTAGGTATGTCACCGCGATGATCAGGCATGTGGGACGCAGACCTTGCAGGGGCGAGAATGTCCGACTCTCCAGCTGCCAGGGGGGCTTGCGGCTCACTGTCCGCCGCTGACGAAGACGATCCCTGCTGGCGTTTTGTCGATGAAGGCGTCAGAACTTTAGATGTTTTTGTTTTGGCATAGTACACGACTCGGCCGCGTTCCATGCGGAAATCTATAAAGTTAACTGTCCTTTGAGGGAGTAAAAACACAACACACTGTGTGAATTCTTTATCAACTTTATCTATATTTATCTTTACAAGTGAATCAATTTGTATAGTATAGAAAATATCTCTAGTGGGTGCAGTGTTGTTCAGACTGTGATTGCTTCCCGGAAATTAGACCTGGTACGGTTACACCACATTCCATCCTTGTAAAATTCTGGCCATGGTCACAGCACAATAAAATCCTGGTATCCCATGTGGCAAGACTAGGATGTTTTTACATTTCCTCGAAATTCAGTTCATATACGTTTATTATTCCTTCATAGCGTTTCCGGACTGTGGTTTACTTTCGTTCAGTTGAAAACGTCACCAACAGAACACAATAAAATCTGAAATTGAAAACATAGGGATTAAAAACTAAGTTAAGATATGTTCACTTACAAAATATGTTACAAAAATTTAGTGATAAAATAGCCCAGACATACCCTCAATCAGAGGCGTCACTAGGGTTGGTGTCACCCGGGGCGGTAGCTCATGGTGTCACCCGGGGCGGTAGCTTTTGGTGTCAGCCCCTCACGATTTAACCCATAGAACTCCTCCGAGTTTTCCAGTGCCAAATAACGGGAATATATAGAGTTTTACAGTCTGGTGTCACCCCCCTGATGGTGTCACACGGGGCGGCCCACCCCCACCGCACCCCCCTAGCGACGCCACTGCTCTCAATATTAAGCAATCCAACTTTTAACGTATCAATGTTTATTCGCCTGTTACTATTACAAATGTTCGAAATAGTTTGTGCTTTTATACACGACATGAAGTAATTCAACGGCTCAATAAGCTTTTGGAATGTGGAGTGGGGGAGGGGAAATGTCTTTGTTCCGTGACAAGTAATTTGAAGCAAGTTCCTTGAATTGATTTACAATAATAATTTTAAGCTTGTAACAAGGCATTTAATTTGAATACGTTTAATGTGCAGTAGTTATAAAAAGATACCGTAAAATGTTAAATACCGCACTAGGATTTTTTCATTTCTCTGACAAAAATACCTTGAATCTCGTTAATTATTTGATTTTTCAATTTTTAGACAAGGCTTTCGTAAACGATGTTATTCCGCATCCTCATACTCATACACTATGGTGGATTAAGGGGGGGGGGCTGAACGGGCTATAGCCAGGGGCCCCTGACGGTTTGGGGGCCCCCAAACTTTTTATTTTTTATAATAAAAGTGTACAAATGTTTGCACGAACCCTTGAAAATATAATAAATTAAATAAATTTATAAATCTTATCTATTAAACTGATCGCTATTCAGACATAATAGTCTTAATAATAAAAAAGACTTGATTTGATTGGCTAACTAACAGAACCTATTATAAAATATGGTTTATAGTTATATTTTTAAAATTTCTTAATTTTGATAAGATCCGCTGGTCGTGTGGAAAAGTACAAGCTCGTGATGCAAGCTGTGTCGGGATCGATTCCCAGAAGTGTAATACTATATTAAAAAATTTCTTTTCACACTCAACTATAACCAGTGGCGTAGCTAGGGGGGGCGGTGGGGGCGGTCCACCCCGGGCGGCACTCATCTACAGGGCGGCATTTGTGGTCATTTATTTAAAAAATAGGGCCATTTCCGATAACGCCCTTAATTCTTTGAAGGGGAAACCAAGGTGAAACAAAAATACTCTTAATTTCGAATATTAATTAGCGGATTCACGCAACATCTGTTTAATTACATAGTGGTAGTTATAACTAACGCAAACCCGTTCAAAAATTAAAAATCGCTCAAAGAAGGAATCGATTTGCTTGTAAAATTAAGCGGTAGGCGTCATAAATGGCGCTATTATAAGAAAACTGCACCAAAAAAAACAAACAAAAAACATCACCGCTGGCCCTAATAATAAGTGCTATTAATATCACCACAAAGGTTTTTGTGTGGAATTTCAACATGTTCTGAATGATGTGCTAACAGGTACCTAGATGACATGGTGGTTAAAATATTGTGTTTAACTTGCAAGTAGTAATGTACATTACTGTTTTAGTTTTAGCAAATTATTTTTATGTAACTTACTAAAAATTTTAATGAATTTTTGTTGTTGTTTTTTTGCATTAAAGTATCACACATATTTATGTTATACTTTAAAATATTGTTATTCATTAAAAATGCTACGTCTATCCAATTAAAGCAATGCGTAAATAATTTGAATTTTTCTATTTTATGGAAAATTTTAAAGATTTAGAACAAGAACATGAAAATATTCAAATTTATCTGTTAATAAACATCGCTATAACATAAATAATTTCGAAAACGACGTATTTAAAAATTTCATGTCTTGGAAAAAACTGACACCTGAAGAAGTAACTAGTAAAACGACATCAGATACTGGAACTTTACTCCGTTCAATGCAATATTTTTCTTTTCTATAGTATCTCAATTTATGGGAACCCGTTTTCTTTAAAATAAATAATGCCAACCCATTTCATGGAACAAAGTTATGTGCTGATACAGAACGCTGTTATAGATTAAAGAATTTTGGAGATATCAAATGAACGCCGTTCTGGAAGGAGAATAAGTATGAGTGGAGAAAATTCTTGAGACGGGGTTCTATCTTTAGAGCAAGTCGTACAACGAAAATATTTTTATCCATAGATTTAATTATAAAAGAAAATAATAGAACTTGCTGATGAGCTGCATGAGCTTGCAAGAAAATTTTCGTGTATAATACCATGTAATCTACTAATTGAAATTAATTACCATCAAATAGATTTCTTTATTACCATTGAAAAAGAACAGTTCATATTGAACAAAAAAGTTCCAGGTTTTTCATTGCTGTACACAGGGCCAGTCTTTGCAATTGCGGGACCTTATGCATCTTAGTATGCGAAAATGGATGCGCGGGGCCCAGTTTGGGTAGGGATAAGGTATTAATAAGGGTAATAAATGAAAATTAAGATACGTGGGGCCTATGAAAGCGTGAACCCACAGCGGCCGCAGAGATGGCAGTGGCTTAAGACCAGCCCTGGCTTTACCTTCACTACAAGAAGAGGCATTATGTTAGGAAAACAGGGGGATGTCCCCTTGATCTATTAAAATATATTTAATAGTATAGATTGAAAAATACTTTACCCAACATTATAATTTTGCTAAGAGTGTTTTGAATAATTATTATCAGTGTATTAGTTGTGAAAGGAGCTTCTCCAAACTGGAGTAATGTTGAT
>MUZC01000822.1:1296268-1397566 GCA_002072015.1 Radix auricularia | reverse complement strand
AAAAAAAAAAAAAAATTATTTGAAAATAAGCATGTTTCCAATTTATTTTTGTCAGTTAAAAATTTTTAGTGTACGGCTGCACTCTAATATCGAAACACGTGTAAAACCATGCAAAACTTTATGAAATTAAGTTTCGGTAATCATATATTTAAGTGGAACTTTTATTTAAATTCACGCGTTTTTATGTGACTTCAAATGTGTGGCACCCCCTCCCCCCTCCACATATGTGACGTCATTTATGGACTCCATTAAAAGGGCGGCAAATTGGAGACCGCCCCGGGCGTCAAAAGCTCTAGCTACGCCACTGACTATAACATACCGCCGAACACTTCAAACATTTATTTCTTCGTGTTCGTTTTTTTTTCATCATTAATATTTAGTTACATAGTTATATTACCTGCTAGCAATCATTTTATTTTAAAGGACGCTGGTTGGATAGGGCCCCCGTTTGATTGCAGCCCGGGGCCCCGTGCAGTCTTAATCCGCCCCTGCTCAAACAGGAGACGATGTTTTAGCTAACTTTTTTTTTATATAATAAAGTTTTAAGTAACTGTTTGTCTTGTTTACTGAGCTGACTCAAAATAACTTTGAAATTGAGAAAATCTGTAAAGTTAAGGCCAAATAGAAGATCCGTATTTTTAAAAAGTATATTTTAATTAAGTTAATTCAACTAAACACTATATTTGGGAGCATGTTCCATTATTTATATTTCCACTATTAATAGACAAGGCAATATACTGTTTAAAAAAATAATTTAAATATTATCAGTAGCATAATTGTTAACATTTTGGGGGTAAAAGGTCTATTTTTGGGGAAGGGATGGTGGAGCAAACCACACACAAAAAAAATATCCCTTACAGACCATGAAGGTCCATGGGAGTAAGTGAAGTAGCGTTCACAAGTTTCATTGACCACTAACGAGCATGGGATTATGTGGTTAGCACAATGCCCAGGGGTCCTTGCCAGTACCACGACTCGAACTCACGACTCGAGTTCTCTCAGCAGTTCGGTAGTCCAGCTCGCTACAGCTTAGACCACCGCGCCCCTGGAGCAAACCACAGAATATGTTAAAATTTATAAACATCTAGTACATTTTTTTTCTAATTGTTAATTGTTATAAGACCACCTTACTTACACCTCATGTAAAAAAAAATATTCTCTCTTGTTAGACAGAATTCGTCTTGTTAGATCCCTAAGCCTGGGGTTTCGGAGAAACTAGAGTAGAAACTGCGTGGAAGGGAGGAGATTAGTTGTATCCGATATCCAAACAGCCTCTCCCAGACGTGGTCACAAATTCCCCCGACAAACAAACTGTTGATATCTGACTAAATAGGGGGGAAACCCAAAAACAATACCAGCCCCGGTTACAGTAGGACCAGACGGCGTGGGTTTAAGTCTCTCGGAGATTTGTCCGGGAAGGTCAGGCCAGGCGTTTGATGCCTGGACTAACCTAAAAGGTAAAGACTAATAATTATTCGCGCTGTCACTTGGACTGCTAGAAGGGGTGGTCAGTGTGTGTGTGGGATGGGGGCGGGGCGGGGGTGGTCAGTGTGTGTGTGTGGGATGGGGAAGATAGTAGTGACTCAGTCGAGGGTAAGATGGGAATTTTAATGGGGTTTTAAATGAACTTTAATGATTATTTCTAATGGACGGTTTTCTACTGTGTATGTCGACAAAGATGGCTAGTAAAGTACGAACTGATTGAGGAAATATATTTTAATAGACATTTCATCGGATGAAATAACTTGAAGGTTGTGAGTAGTTGCCACTGGAAGTGACATGACGAGAGGTGGCTTTTCCCATCAAACTGCAGAATTTTATTTCTAGAAGGATGGCTTGAAATATCTTAGTCCGCATTCGGGGGCGCTTAAGCTATGAACGTGGGTTACGTCATTGCCATTAAGAATCATTTAAAAAAGCCCTTATTTAAACTTCATGGTATTGTCTGTCTTGATCTATTAGTCCCTCCTGCGGGAAAACAAAAGTTTAAAAAAATGACCCACTTCCCATGATAATATCGAGCTGAAATTTTGCACGTAGATTTGTGTCACATAACAATGCATTGTGTGAAAATTTCAGGTCCATCGAAAGTACCGTAATTAAACTAATGCATTTTTAAGTTTATAACTATGTATATCAATGTATATCAATGTAGCAAGTGTAGCCGTCTGCTATGGTTGACCTCCACGGGTCATTGGAGAATCACTCCAGCCCCTAATGTCTCAGGGATATGTCCCGGCTGCGTATAATCAATACATAATACTTTTAGTTATGTCTCATATATAATGGATTTATAGTGGAAAAGACTTAGTTTTTTCTGGTAAAATATTACATAAATAACCATTTCCTAGTGTTGAACTGACTTAAAAGAATTATTGGCATTTTTCGACTGCCTTGGGAGAGACGTGTTATGTTGTTGTATTGACATGGTATGGGCGTGCTATTTGAGGATGGCTGACTTCACTGTAACCAGGAGTTAATTAAAGAGATTCATTGAAGATAGTTGTTACCAAGACCACAAAGTGTTCAAGACGTGTTAAGATCTTTACATGCCTTGCAATCTCTACAGCCCAGTTCTTTTTCACCATTCCCATGATTTATATTGTTGAAAATTGTCAAAAATAGTGTGACATACTTTATGGACGGCCCCCAAAGCGCAGGACTAAAAAAATCTGCTAAATTCACGTTTAAAGTAAGTCAATTTAAGTGTGAAATTATTTGTAATTGTGCTTTATTATGTTTTAAAGGAGAGACAATATTATTTATATGTTCAGGGACAACTTTTGGAAACTTTACACGATCTTTAAACTTTAAACGAAACAAACCCAAATAAAATCACATCAATTACTAAATTATACCACACACAAGTCATAAGTTAGAAATTAAGTGTCTCATGTCACCTTTTTTTCCTATATGTAATAGTATACATAATAGTGGACAGTGATGTCAATAGTGCGCTCGCCTCACAAGCGGAGGGGCGTAGGATCTAGCACACGTTAAAGCCACAATATTTAAAATCGTTGGTCTATCAAGCCCCGAGAAAGTCCTAATGGAAATATTAGAGCCCCTTACGACAAAGAGGTTATGGGACACGTACACACAATTATACTTACAGGTGTCAGATGTGAAATTTTAAACATGGCGACTGAACTCGTAGTGAGTGGACTTGTTAAAAGCTTCATTATGCGCCAGCTGTGATTATAACAGTTTTACTTCTGATAACCTACATTCTATAGATCACATTTTGATCTGCTACTAAACCGTGATTAATAGGCCTATAAGACGAATTTAAAGATACGGCGAGTTTACAATAACAACATTATGAGATTTCCGAAATGTGAGGCTATTTAAAGACAACTACATACAATTACATATGTCGTTACTGTTTACCTCTTAAATAAATACAATTGTAAAAAATTGAAACGACAACATCTGTGTGGTGCCCTAGTTCTGTTAAGTACAGGAAAGACTTAACTGGCCACCTGACATAAAAGTGAGACAAATCATTGGTTTTCATGATAAATAAACAGTAGCTTTCGGTTTCTTTGGGTTAGTTAAATTTTATTATGATTAAATGTTTATTATGAACTAGATTGTGCCGGGGCGCCGCATGCAACCTTTTTCAAAAGCCCAACTAACTTGTCCTTTTTTTGATAAATACGAAATATTAAACTTTCTGAAATGTACGCAAAGAATTTAATAATAGGGGTTGTATTTTGCGCACCGATGCACACCAAACAATGACGTCATCATATTAAATATTTTTACAGCGCTAATCACCACACGATTTTTCAACTAACTGCTGTAGACTGTTGTACATCGTTCCTCAGCGTTCCACATCCAGTGAGTGAGCAACCTGGGCTTTTATATTATTTACTAGATTGTGCCGGGGCGCCGTGGCGCCTGCGGCACTCCCCTGTTTTAGGGCGCCTACGGCGCCAACCTTTTTTAAAAGCCCAACTAACTTGTCCTTTTTCGATAAATACGAAATATTAAACTTTCTGAAATGTACGCAAAGTATTTAATAATAGGGGTTGTATTTTGCGCACCGATTCACACCAAACAATGACGTCATTTTAAATATTTTTACAGCGCTAATCACCACACGATTNAGTGAGTGAGTGACCTGGGCTTTTATATTATTTATTATGTGTCTATATTTTTCAGAAAAGCTAGCGACTAGCGGTGGTTAAAATTTTAAATCTAATCTTTTTTAATTTTAAATGGAATGTGATTTGCAGCAAAAAAAAAAAAATATATATATATATATATATTTAAAAAATAAAAAATTGCAAGACATAAAGTAAAAATAGCTCAACACTAAAAAGATACGGAGACAGAAATAGGTCAGGAGCTAATCAAGATATAAACAAATGACAAAGGTGAACAAACAAACGTCAGTGCCCTGAAGCTGGATTATGTACCTAGATAGTTAAACACGTATAGTTTGTACCGCAAAAGTTATCATGACAACCCTTCGTAAAGATATTAGAAAATGATCTTACCTAAACATAAGGCTTATTCATTTAAATTATCCTGATGCAGCTTAACTTTGACCCCCCAGAAATACAAATTATATTTACAAGACACGAAATGAGATGCCACTGACCGCTAGCTATAATAATGCATTTTCATGTTGTTGTTTTTTTTTGGTGGATATTCTAATTGTCCCAACTTTTCCTTCTGAACTAAATATAACTTATATGTAATGTTATTAAATCAATATTTTTTAAATACTAAAATGTTCAGGTTATAAGATGCAATAAAGGATTTAAATATATTTAAATAATTTTGTTTGTCAGGTTTGAAAAATGCTGAAATACTTTGAAAGAGATCGATAATGAACGTTTACCTGTGAGTTAAGAAAATGCGCCTCCCTCCCTCTCCCCCCACCCGCCTCCCCTAGTTGTTTCACGTCTCCAATCCTGAGACACTAGTCATGATGTTAGGGTAAAGACGAATTGGCTGTAAATTGTATAGACAAATATCGTACATGTAACCGTGTCATTCAAGGATTTCTGTAGGCTAATTTGATGAAAAGATCGCTTCTGAGAGAAAGCTAACAAATGATACACATTAACACAGGGACAAGGTAAAGAAGGGTGCAGAGGAGTTGATCGTTCAATCGTGGCAGGCGTCACTTATTTCCTTTTACAAAAAGAATGATTTTTTGGTAAGCCACACAGTTCGCATCGTGGAGGGATGTAATTAACACTATGCAACGAATCGAATCGACTGTACTAAAACCAAGCCGGAAAAAGAAATAATGGAGATGTTCACCCCACGCCTTTTCAAGGGTTCTCAAACTGGCTCCATCAATGAAAACCAGGGGTCTCAAACTCCGGTAAAGGCATGTGCCATTTTATCACTTCAGAGTTGTCTTAAGAACCGCACCCCTTACTAATAATTAAATAGAATTTTTGGGTGGTTTTATGACAGCCAATATTGAAAGAATGGTTTATAACTACAGGTGTATTTCATTACTTAAATTAGATTTTGTTTTAATAAGTTTGTTACGTAAATAAAATTAACAAAGAACATTAGATTGTATCAGTATTAGCTGTCTGAATTTCACGATTTGTACTTTTTAAAAAAAAAAATATTTTTGTAAGCTTAATTACTGGCGGGCCAAAAAAAAAAAAAAAAAAAAACTCCACTTGATGGGCCCCATGTGGCCTGCGTTTTTTTTTTTTTTTTTTAGATTTTTGATGTGAACACAATTATTCGCCTTTCTTTACACGCTTGAAACATCCAACCAAAATACTTTTAAAACAAATAATACATCATCTCTAGAACGAATTCACACCAAAGCATGTACTAGTTACGTTCCTCATATTTTTTTTACTGTGTTACTAAACTACCTTTAAAACATACTCCAACACTTTTATCATAATCATCCTTTGCGTGAATATCAACATCTGTTTACGAATATAACATTTGTCAATAGTAGAGTCTTCTTACTTACACACATAGTTTGTGTAATTTTTTTTATTATTAAAAGCTTTATGCAGTCCCATTCTGTATGATATATTGTCAATAGTAGCGAACTTTGCCTAAAAGCGAACCAACAAAATTCTAGTAGTCAAGGTATGTGCATGTCCACACCCATGTGTACAAAACGCTGATAAATTGACAAACTATTTTTAAAGAATATTCTAAAAAGAAAACATACACTTCGCCATGCCTTGAACTGAGTGTTTAAAATTAAATGACATATTCTAGAAATCCCTTAATCAGGTTCAGTGCCCGAGTTTATTGATATTGACAAGCTATTCAGCGTAAATCTATGCAGTATGTCTATAATAAAATGTGCAGGTATTTCAAGTAAACACCAATCACTCAGCTGTGACGAAGAAATTAATTCACGCACGTTAGTACTGAAGGTCGGCTCCGTTACGTGTATCCCAGTCCACGACTGTTTCCAGTGAAGCTGATCTCGTAGGAAATGTGTTTGAATCCTATCTTCCAGGGGTAAAAAAACGTTGCAGCGAGGTAGCGCATATCAAACCTCGCTGCATGATCACCAAACTGTTCGGAAGGGAAAATAATCTAAGTCCACGCTCGTGTGATAACAATGGCGACGACCATAACACAACCGACCGATCTTACCAAGACCTTACCTGAACACATGCTGTTTTCAACATTTATTGTTTCATCCTTCAGGTTCACACGAAATACTCCACACGTAGTAGGTAATATTATTCCAGTGGCCAAGTTTTAAACAAAAAATTGTGCAAAGTAGATCACAAACACGCTTGGATTTCTTCTACTACTTGGTATGTTTACTATCTCCGACGAATATGCCTCTTCTGCGGTGTGGGCTTCAGTCTCGCTGTGCTGAATCTTTTTTTGAATAGGGGGAGGGGAGAGGAGGAAGTTGGGTGGGGTGGGCCTGGTTGTGTCACTTGCCTCAGGTCGACGGTCGATAACGGACTCGGGACGGCGAGAAGGGCGGGATTCATCGCCAGTTGTGGAAAGTAGACCAGCGTTTTATTTTACAGTTGCTCTTTTTTTTTTTCAAAATGTTATTGAACTTGGAAGAGTGAACTTTGAAGAATAAAAAAAACAAACAAACAAACAAAAAAAAAACAAAAAACACGAATGGGGCTCCCTGTCCGCCAGGAAAGGTATTTCAGCGTAATCGTGAATCACGTGCCATTGGGGTACCCCGTGACCATGTGTTGCGCAGGTGGTGTATTGGTAGCATGTTTATCAAACTGGAAAGTGTATGTGTGCGCGTGTCGATGCGTGTGTAAGTTAATTTACAGCGCCGGGTGGACTCTCGACCATCTCTCGGCATGGTTGGGTGAGACGGTGAGTGCCTCACATTGCCCACTGACAAGGGCATTCATGGGGTGGGGGTGGGGCGGTGAGGCTTAACATTGCCCACTGACTAAGTGCCGCGTGGAGGAGAGAAGTGAAAGTTAGTGATGTTCAATGTTCTCTCTCGGGTTCGTCCGTTCATGTCCGGAGTAAAAAAACAACAAAAAAACTCGTGTGGGAAGAAAAACAACATCCATTTTAGAGTGCAATATTTTACAATATTTGCTTCACGGTAATTCTAAACTGCTGCACGGCGTAGGTCGTATATCCGCGCAGCCACTCAGCTGAAAGAGAACATCGTGGGGTCGATAAGAAGAAGATATTATGTGCTCACGCTTCTTACGTTCATCAAAACAAAACAAAAATGTACCCCCTTTTTCCCCTCTATATTGGTGTATTCTTTTTTTTTCTCTTTATTGTGGTTTCGTTAAATAAAACAGAATCATCGTCTGCTAACTGCTGTTGATTCCTTTGGTAAACAGCTACGTCTCTCAGATCCGCCACCACTTAGAGAGTGGTGGACGTTTCCGTTTGTTTATTTACAAGTGCGGTCACTTGTGAATGGCTGTTCAAGTCGTCTGTGATGACTCCTGGTGGGACTCATGGCGGCCATGACTCAGGTTTGAAAGTTGTGGCATATTTTAAAAATCGTTTAACGGCTTCCCACGTGACTCCACGCGTGTAAATATTTCTTTGGTTTGATGAAAATATTTTGATACCGATTATTGAGGAACCAAATCGTTCCTTCCACCACACGCATTGGTCCCAGGTAAATATTTATATTATGGCATTACGAACCAGGTCAAGGAGTGTCCGCAAGACTCAAGGCGAGTGAGCCGGTGCAGGCAACGGAAGTGCTGAAATCAGAAACAGACTCAACCCAGGACGAGAAAAACAAACCTTCGGGGTGGGTAGCGTGTTCAGCCGGGGCCTTAAAGCGTCCAGGGGCTTCAGATACCCCAATAAACCAATAAACTAAACTTAAATGGATATGGAGTATGAAGCTCTAAGCCATGGTTTCCAATCTGCGGCCATGTGTATGGTCATGCCATTTCTATGGAGATTTTTGACCATCTGAGGATTCTGGTCTAAGTAAACTATCCCCACCCACCCTCTCGCAGCCAATATACATTTTTGAATTCAATAATATAATAGATTTTTGGGCGATAAACATTTATTATGAAGCTGTGCAGTCAACGATGATGATGAATAAAAAGAGACCTAAAAAGAATAATAAATAAGAATTAAAACATATCAATGAAAGAAAAGCAGCTTTATACCTTTATAGAAAGAAAATATGGATTAATTAAAAAAAAATTAGCATGTGTTATTATGCAAGCATTTATTTAAAATTGGATTTCAGTGGTATCTGCCTGCAATTAGTTCAGAATGAAGCTGGGAGTGAGCACACCAGAATCATTTAAGTTTCAATGAAGTCAGAAATATATGTGTGAGCTACAAAATTCAGATCTACATAAGTATAAAAACACTTTACTTGTTCCATTCCATGCGCTTGAACAAACAAATGCAAATCCCCCTTTTTCCCGTCTGGCATTTGGACGTAAAACAGGTTGTTTGAACAAGCCAAGAAGACCAACTCACTATCATCATTCAAAACTCAAATTTTTAAAAAAATAATTTAAAATGCAAGACTAGCCACAATAATCTTCTATATAGAAGAAGGGTCTGTCATATACAAGATAATTTGTAGACCATGCGTAATTTCAACACCTCCAACGCCACTGAGTGGAAAGGCAAAGAAACGTTGCCAGTTGTACACTTCGATCACCATAAAAAAAAACCCAGTTCAATAATGATTTGGTCGACTTGACTGCCGTCACGATTGCTTTACGGTGTGGTGTGCATGCAGTTCAAACGCTGCGTACACATAAAGCCAGATAAGGATTGTAGATGATGAGATAGGGACCCACACATCAAATAAGTGGACTAATGTATTCACAAACACACTACATTCTGCCCTTAACTGCCCCCTACACGCACCTGACCATGACTAACTGCGTATCTAGTATCTATGCTAAATGAAAATAATTTTAACGTTGTTTCCAAATTATCCTTGAGTGACCGAGACTAATCAAGTTCAAAAGTGCACTGCTATCGGACACGGTTCTTCAAAGGTGTGGGCAGTGCTAGGTCACGACCCCATGTGTTCAAGTGACTTTCCAATGAAAAACACACATATCTACAAGGGTTTGTGAGAAGAACAAAACTATAGAAACAATAAATGCAATATCGTGAGGATATAATTAGACACGAAGATGATCAGATAAAATTAATTTAAAACTCAACATTGTGAGATGATTGCATGAAGTTTGATCATCCACTGTAAACAAAGAAGAAAAAAAATGACATCATGCTTCAGTACAATGATGATAAATGGTGAGACTCATAGCAGGACAGGTAGAAGGATATCAACTAAACATGGTATAAAGGAATCAACAACATAAGGGTAAAAAACGTGAACATGTTGGCTAGACTTATTATAGGCTTAGCGGGGTGGGCGAGGCAAGGGGTACATATGTCCCCGGGCGCCAAGGTACAGGGGGCGCTAAAACATGCTTACGACGTTTCAATATAAGAAGTGAACAATGATAAGAAATTAATATACAAGAGGAGGAACGCCTATTTTATAGTTTGTCGTCGGGCGCAAAACCTTCTAGCTACGCCTCTGCGACAAGAAGCCTTCTCTATAAATTAACAAACAAAACGCCGCATTTGAAGAAAAAAAATGGCTATAAATGCAGAATTCAAACAAATATCAATGAAAAATGTGTTTTTTTTTAAATTTATTTTTTTAAATTTATTTTTATAAATTTTTTAAAAAGAGTTTCTCAAACCTTGTTTACAATAACAATTACCATTTTTCTGCAGAGTGTCTTGAGCAATCAAACAGAAGACACGCAAAGCTTATTATAAACCCGCAGATCCATGTTATGGTTGAAGTCGGTCGGATGGGTTTATACTATATACGGCGTTTATTCGAGGTTGACGTTTTCTTCAAGTTTTGCTATTTTCTCGTGATCTGTTCAAATCATCGCAGTGGACAGTACTGGACAGCCTTGGCGTTTAGGTTAACCTTTGAACTCTCACAGGCAGGATTTTAACATGGAATGGTTCAATGGCTGGGCATCCAGACAAAGAATATCAATATATATATCAATATATCGACTTCATATTTGTATTATATTTTAGCTTGAAGAAAAACAATAAACCATTAATTTTTTTTCTTTTGACAACTAAATGGATCCAGGTTTGTAATATAATGATTTAGCCAATTTAAGGTTTTAAGATTTAAAATAATAATATTGGTAGAATATGAAGCCATGCTTTTAAAATTATTTTATAAATTTAGAATTTATTTTTAAGAAACCTATATTGTTTAAAGATACATTTAACAAGGAAGTTACGAGACTAAACATTGCATTGTTAAACCAGATTATAACTGCAAGATGATAATTTATAATATAGTTATAAATAAAATACCAAAAGATAATATAAGTGTTATGATATGTATACACATAATGAAGATAAAAAAAACAGTAATAAAAACTAAGGAAATAATGTACGTGGCTAATGCAGTCTTAACAGCATAGCATTGAATAGCATTATTGATGAGCTCAAACATTTATTCACAAGGATGTGACGAAGAAGGTCCGAAGATCTATTCCAGGGGAGATCATTTTAATAGTTCATATTTCTGCAGTAATTGATTTCTCTGCACAACGTAATATCTTCACCGCAGGTCTGGCCAGCTGCCATCATATAGAATCAATATATGGCATAGAATCTGCTCTATGTGTAATTACTTTATTGATGGTTATGTTGACACGAGAGCTTTGAGCTTGAGCTTACGGTATAAAAATCTCACTTTGCTGGCACAAAGCAATATCTAAAACCCTTGAAGCTTGACGTCATCCATGGTTTAGTATGTCATCAATGATGGAAGTTTTGACAGTAATGTAAAAGAATTCAAGCACATGTGTTTTTTTTTTTTTTTAAATTATCTTAATGCAGAATAATCCAGAAACATATCGGTCTGTCGGTCAAAATCAGTCGCTTTGTCCGACTAAATTGATTGGTCAGGTGGCCAATGTAACACTGAATAAAATATCTGCCCTTGATAAATTTCTTTTAAAAAATAGCACAAGAATGATGGGTGCGTAATATGTTCCTATAGTTTTATTGAATTGTGTACATATTTTCAAAATAATTTTAAAAAAATACGCGGTGTAAATGGAGGGGTATGAAAATGTTCAGATAGTTCAGGGGCGAGAAAAGACCCCGCGGTTGTATATCTAGTTGGGCAGGGGAGTGGTTGGGTTCATTAAGTTTAGTCAGTCAGTTATTTGAATGTGTGTGTGGTCAAGAACCTTGATTAAATGCCCCATTCAAGCCTTTTCGCCCCTTACCATGTTTACTTGGGCGAGTTTTTGCTATTGACTTCTTTGATCTATGCTAAGACATAATCGATATTAGTATTACAATTTATAAAAACGATGTAAAATACTTACGGTCCCCAACGGTTTTTAAATTAAAAAAAAAATTGTGTGTGTGTGTGGGGGGGGGGGGGGGTCGTTCTTAGGAAAAGTCTTGCAATACTATTCATAATGTTATTTCTTTAGGACCTTGGTATTAAAATATCGCTGTTTACTATATGCAGCGGGGTGAAAATAAATGGTATTCTGGAATATTTTTTCACGGCAGAGAACATTTCCTTTTCTTTTTCTTTCACGTTTCATTGTTTCTTTTTTTATTCTGATGAATAAAAATTACATTTATGGCCGTCATAGTGATTTTTGTTTAAAGTGGATATTTTAATGTGTATTTCTTCTTTCTTTGTAACTGATTAGTAGCAAGACCGTTTGTTTTAAATTCAAAATATGTATCAGTAGAACTAAAACTTAATTTCATTCATTAACCACTTTCTTCGTAACAGTTGACGTTAGCTCCCCGGTCTCTATACACTAACTCTATACATCAAAAATACCTCAGGGAAAAAAATCAAACACACTTCTTATCTTCAGAGAGAAAATATGCAACGTATTGGTCTCGTTTTCATATCATTGATAATGATATTTATCGTGGTTCATGTTTTGACAGAGCACACAAAAATAATTCCACTATTATTGAGTTATTCTTGATAGTTTTGCAACTAGCCCAACTCAGCTTACTAGAATCGTGATAAGAAAGAGAAAATAATTGATTCTGGAACAAAGCCAGAAAACACTGGGCTGTGCGCATTCACGGGGCCACTGCTCTGGATTAGTATTATAAAAATTGAACATATAAAATAAAAATATTTTTAATTTTAAAAAAGTTTAAAAGAGAACAACAATTTTTATATATAAAAAATGAAAATCACAAAGTTTGATGACGTGATAATTGTAGAATTTTAGGCGTTGAAAAAACAACAACAAATCGTGTCCAAGCCTGGAAACGAGAGTACATCTCAGAACGTTAACGACTCACACTCACACACGCCGATAAGACACAAATTTTCCTTCAATTTTTGTTTTTTTCCACAGACCATTTGGATCTGCTTTCAAAATTGAGTTGGACAATATCTAAAAAGGACAAGAGACGTAATTTTAAAATAAGATATTTTTAACGAATTCCTAATCAGTCGTCAGAAACATTTATTTTAAAAAAGACTGATTAACAGCCGAAAAAAGGGTATATTTAAATATGAAAAGGAAATCTATTATAATTTAGTTTAGGATTTATGGTCAAACTTCCAACATCGCGTCCTTGAAATTTCGTAAGAATATATATAGAGGGTTGAAATTTTACTTGACTTCCTCCACTCTCCCCTGGTATGTCATTGAGGATGAACTGTTAATTGAGATATATAAATAGGGCGGGTGGGAACGTAAATTCAAGGTGGGAAAGGTAAAAGATAAAGTGTGGGACTTTGCCGTTTTATTCTGAATCACGTCTTCCTCTAGTTAGGTTCTCTCTCTCTTCAATTTTCTATTTTCTCTCTCTTTCTTACCCTGTCTCTCCCTCTCTCCCTTACCCCCTCTCTCTCCGTATCTCTCTCCTCCCCTCTCTATATATCTACATCACCCTCTCTCTCTGCTGAAATTTCCAACAATTAAGTAGAGTAGATGACATCCCACACTTGGTGAAAGTCTTCAGCTATTCTCCGTGCACACATCCATCAGAGTCGAAGCCGGACGAGATATCGAACTGAATGCCGTATAAAAATAGCCATGGGAGCCGACGGATCAATAGGCACACGGCAATTTTTAGATGTGTAGCTGCCTCTCTTGGCTTTGTCTTGAGTAGGATACTGGCCCACAGAATGCGAGTGGGCGACCATTAAATAAACAGAATTTACGTATTATTTCAATAAATCAATTATTTTGCAGCATGGAGTAATTAAGGGGGCAAACCTCACTTATTTTTAGAAAGGACATGAGAGTTTCATCTTTTGGACTCTGCCACTATGTAAACTTGAAACGTAAGCTTTGATAGATTGATACGGGTCATGGGGAAACCACCAGGTGTACCACGCATTATTTTTTATGACGTCATTTCAAACTTGGGATCCCTCAGTCTAAAAATAGTCCATGACTCATGTTCAATTGAATGACTCGGTGATACGTTCACGCCGACGCTGTATTGACCCATGACTAACCTGCCCGTGGATTTAAAGCCTAAACCACTCTTAAGTAGGATAATTTATGAACAAACAGGACTCTGAGCGACAGCGTCAATATCAAATGGCCAGCAGCGGTCTTTCATGTGCAGTGAGGTTTTGGGGGGGGGGTGGGGATATGCGTGGATACCGGTGTGGTTCCGGTTTAGAGATTAAGAGATTTTTAGGAATAATGCGTTGACCCGGTGGGGATTTTCTCAAACACATCTAATTATTGTTGATTGAGTGAGTGGGTATGTGTATTTGTGTGGCTATCCCAAAGAATTGTTCATAAATTTCATTCAATCGCCAATTATAGTATGCGTTTTAATCAAATACTGCAAAGAAAAAAATTAACTAGTTTTTGACGCCTGTGGATGTTGGTTTTTTTTTAGACGCCTCTGAAAAATACAAACAAACATGATACATACAAGAAAAAATACTAGAAAAACAAATAGACCTTCAGAAGCTAGTGAACTGGACGGGATATGAGTTCCTATTTTTCAGCACTATCTGTGGACGAACTGCTCAGCCCTACCCCGACCCCCCACCCCAACACACACAGACACCAAAACCACCACAGGAGACACAAGGTGAAAAAATGAAATTAGTCGACAACACACAATACAAATTTGGTATAGTTTTATCCTGTCTGAGGAGTCCAAATAACTGGGTTGTGATCTGAATGGGGTGTCAAGTTATCTGACACTGTGACACTAAAGACTTCTTGTGTTAAATTATATCGTTCTTAAACGTTAAAACTGTAACTGTTGAAGGTGTATCAACACAGAATCCTATCGAATATGTGGACGTTTTGAGTCAGTTATCAAATCACCAGGACAATGCTATAGATTAGCTAAGAATATCAACCCACCATTCGCTGCAGGGAGAGCTGACAGATGTGAAGGTATACAGTGTTTACATTAAAAAAAAATAACATTGAAAAGTAACAGTTTTTTAAACGAAAAAAACAAAACTTCATAAATTTTACCATATTGATTATTTGTATGTACAGTTGACATATACAACATTACAAAGACCTCCTTTTTGTGCAGTCACTCACTGCAAGATTGCCATAAAAAAAGTTTTTCGATACCGTTCTCGAGGGTCTATTCTGTTATTTTCTACTTATGGGAGTGACTCGTCGGTCACATGAGTCACTAAACTTTGACGAGTGACTTATTGACGGGATCTGACAGCTGGCCCAGTCAGTTATCGGTCCGTATAAATCCAAGACGAAATGTGAGGGCGGAGGTTTTGGGCAGAGGCGGTACTATAAATGACGTGTCGATCCCCATGGGGGACACAAAGGTGAAAATAAGAAAATATGAATTAAAACCTTAAGGTGATTATGTCATATATGAAATTTTTTTTTTAAGGCTAATGACACCATTGACACCGGTACAGTGCTAAAAAGTATGTCAATGAAATCTCTCCAGCTATCCGCAAGCAATGCACCTCCCTCCCACCAACCATTCGAAATGCTAAATCCTAGTTCATTGGATTGACATTGCTGGAGCATGTTAACAATATTTGGAAAACATTTCAGTCTTCTATTCGAATTTTTCCGCTCGTTACTATATTTGTTTATAAATTATTTTATTTTTATTTACTTATAAAATATAAACGGATGTGGTTGTGGAAAAAATAAATTACATACTTTTACAAGTATTTAGTTTATTTATTATTTACATATTATATACACACACACGCACACGCACACCCACACCCACACGCACACGCACCCCCACCCCCACCCCCCACACACACACATTTATTTAGAAAACTCTTTGAATTGGAAATCTATGATTAACGTGGAATGACATTCCAAAGGTTTTTAAAAAGACCCTTGTTGGTTGTTATATTGTTCATTCTCTATCCGAATTTTAACGGTTGTCAATCAATTTCGTTCCCCTTTGGCGAAAATATCCAAGCTACCAAACCTGAAACTACGTCATAGTTGATTGTATACGTCACATGCTGCTATAGTCCACTTATCAACCAATCATTGGTCACACACAGCATGTGCACGGAGCAGGGACGGCGTAGTACACTCAAAAGAAGAATAAAATAAATAGCTGCTATTGAAAATTCCCTAACTGTACTGTCTGCGCATAAAGAAAACATCTGCTGACTGAGGGATTTTATTTCTGCTGCTGTGAGCTAAGGTTGAAACCGATCTACGCAGCAGATAAATGGTGGGGTCACATGATCACCAGTGCACGCAGCCAGGATAGTATGTCGTCTGATCTGGTGGCTAAATACTATATTTAGGTTCAATCTACCTTTTTCTATTTCCTTTAACTCTCGAAGAATGATTGAATTACTTATCTTAAAGTTTTAAAGATTAATGCGTTAAATGGAAAACATTAAACATACGTTCGATAGCAACCATAGTATAATAATTCAGGAATAGAACTTTAAATTGGAGTTTAAAATATTGTTGAAAACTTGGTGTTAAAAAAATTGTAGTACTTGATCATATAAGGTCAAAGATCAATCATGAACATTTATTTGGGAATGAGTCTGTCAGTGGGTGTGGCAGAATCTGTCAGCGGCTGTGGCTGAATCTGTCAGTGGGTGTGGCTGAATCTGTCAGTGGGTGTGTTTGAATCTGTCAGTGGGGTGGGGCTGAATCTGTCAGTGGGGTGTGGCTGAATCTTTCAGTGGGGTGTGGCTGAATCTGTCAGTTGGGTGGGGCTGAATCTTTCAGTGGAGTCTTGAATCCTCCCGTGAGGAGCAGGTGTGACTGAATCTGTCAGTATTTGAGGCTGTATCAGTCAGTGTTTTTTTTTTTTAATCAAGCCTTCAGATTCTCGCAATTTTCGTGTACAGAATGTACATGTGATTACTTTTGATTACTGCGGCAAATCCATGTACATAATAGATCCAGTGCTGGATTAAGCCTTCTTGTCGCTCTAGGCACAAACCCACATGTACTTTAGGGGACATAATTTCAATCAGTTCTTTACATAAAGTTTTGGCTAAACAAGAAGGATTTCCTTTTCCAGATTTTCCATATTTTAACATGTGTGATGCTAAAAATAGATCAAACTGACTGTCCAACTCCAGCAACCCTAGGTAATTTCAATTTTGTAAAGATCCAAGTATTTCATTTGTCCCTCTAAAAGCCTGACCACGCTCAGCTATAGTACAAATAACCGCTACTGCTCGCCTCAAAACATGTTCCCAGTAACTTTATTCATTTATTTGCTCCTCTTGCTTTTGTAGTAGACCAGAGCCTTGTCGACGAGCTAGTTATATTAACATGCAGTCTTTGTTCATGATTATCAACTTACGTTTGCAAAAACATATCCTAAAAGAGGTAAAAAAAATGCACACACACAAAAACTCGAAGTAAAATAGAAAAATAAGTGCATGGGAGGTATTTCACTACATAGTTTGTGGGGCCAATGTTAAATAATGTGCGATTCAATATTACATTTGCGATTTGCTAATGACACATTGATTACGTTGGAAACCCGGAGCTTGTGGTGCCACCAGTCGCTTGGTGCCCTAAGCACGTGCCTTGTTTGCCTAATGGTTAATCCAGGCATAGAGCCCTTGTGTATGGAGGGGCATTATATCTTGTTATAGATCGCCTTCAGCCCCGCCTCGAAGAGTTTTTTGTCATCCTGCTAGTTTGTTTGAGTTCATTATAAAAATAATCTTTTAGGAAAACGATCATCTCGCCATCGTTTTGTATCAATTGTGTTCAGGGTTGACGATGTGGATCGCTGCACGAAGCGGCCAGATCGGGAAATTTCTTTGTGCGTACCAACAAGTTGGTGTGCACGATCCAACAGAAAATAATGAGATTCTTCGTCTAAAATTAAGCACAATGAACAATGAAAGAAAAAATGCATGCATACAGGCAAGCATCAGCACCAACTTGAAAAACAATTCTAAAGGAGTAGAAAACAAAACAAAACAAGGCAAGCAGTAAATGCATAATGTCATTGGTAGAGAGGATAATAATAATAGATTTCTACAATCATTTTATATCATGATGCGCAAATCGCTTCATGCACCAACATTCCAGTAATTGCATACAGCATTTTTTTTTACTGCAGAACATCGATATATTCCATAGAAAATATCTCCCCAGTTCTACATAAGATAATCCCTCGGGAGATGTAGAGCGTCAATTTCTGGATCCATTCCACAACACAGGCCTTCTGTGTATATGATCATTGACAGTTACATTTATCCGCGTTCAACCAACACAACTGGTGTATAGCTGTAATGTGTCCCTATACATGTCGCAACATTAAAATATCATCCATACCTTTCGTCTACATTGTACCCATTTCATAAGAATTGTTATTGATTAATATTTTTTAAACAATTTTAAAAAATCATTTTGAATTGTATAAATATATATATTTTTTTAGCTGATCGCAATTAACTCAAGCTCTAGAGCAAAATTACTGGATCTCAAAAGACGCTACCCTAACATGTAATTATTGTTTTTTTTTCCTTGCGTATTTTAAAAATTCGCTTATAAATGGCCGGGGATATCGAGATAAAAATACAAATACGTGCTCCAATAAAACTCTATAGGTCACCTTTATATAGCTATGAATTACCGTAACGGAAAAAGGTGAATTGCAGTTTCGTTTCTGTTAGTAGAGAGTGTTTGTGGTGTGGGGTTCAGAGAGCTCCGGAGCCGACTTTAGAAAATGCAAATTATTCGGGAAGAGCTTCTATAAATAAAGAGAGGTGATTAAACTCACGCTGTGGACCAACATTGAATATCTGGATGAGGATCTAAAGACTTCCTAAGACTATTACCACGGCGGGGATTTTCAAGGCTTATGGTACCTGGCCGCGGGGCTTTCATTACAATATGGTTTCACTTCTCGGAAAAACTCGCGCGTTAAAAGATTTTTTTTTAAAATTTAATCGCCAAACTATTTATATCACAGTATTCACAGTACACTTTTATCTCGTTTTTTCTCCTCCAGCCCACGCACACAAATTTCTGGATATTTTCCTCCCTGAACGTACTCGTAAATAGTAAAATAAATGATGGGGACTGTAAAATTTGATAATATCTTATAAGAAATCTAACGCTAAACAGCTGTTTTTTTATTTAAAAATATAAGACTTTGATATAGTTTGAGCGTAAAGCTATTCTTTTACTTTCAATTCATGGTTACTGCGTGAACAGACAACTTAACATCTTGTTTTTGAGAGTATAGCAAAACATAACCACATAACTGTAGAGAGTAGAGCCATTGTCATGTGATCCCCTTGTAACTGTTGTGCCATTGCCATGTGATCCCCGATAGAACACGTGAGATCGCCGGCCCGCTGACCAGTGAACCACTTTGAGCATTATCATAACACACTTACCACTGGGTTTATCCGTTACCTGACCGCTTCACATGACCCCTCAGCTGGAGACGTCAATATTGACGCGTGTGATAGTAAGAGCGTATTACAGGTGTGACCCCTGGCCTCTACCTTTCCTGGTCTCGTCACGCGATTTATGTTGACAGTTGCGCTAATGTTGTTACAGATTAAAAGGGTCAACATTAAATTTGATCTACGACATCATTATTGATAACTGAATTAAATGCTTGCCAGTTAGTTCCTTACATTTTGCATTAAGCTGCGCTCGGTTTCATAATAGACCCAAGACATTGAAAGCGTACGTTAGAATTTCAAAAAAATTGAGATGCTTTTTGAAAAAAACATTTTATTTTCTTTTATTTAAATTTTTAAAAACAGTCCAGGGCAGGGATTCTCAAAATTTGAAAGTTTATACCACTTACAAAAAGAAAAACCGGTCAAGGCGCATTATGTCAATGTAATGTGTCCATTGAATTTGGGTAAATTTGTTTCATTATTTATAACTAGGGTATCACCCATAAAAAATGACAGACATTTTCAAAATAAATATATTTCAGATGCAGTCTATCTATTTTGAACAAATGTTCACCAGAAAAAAAAGTGTAATATAAAACTTTCATTTATTTTATTAATAATTGTTTAATTCATTTATTTTCAAATTTTACAATTTTATGCGGACTTTCGAAAAGAATTATTTTTGTTGCGCTGCTTTCTGAAATCAGTAGCGTCACGGACGGGTCGTGACGGACGGAACATACACTGCAAATTATGCATATTGATTATTTTTTTTACATGTAATATTTTTCTGACCCCATTTTGAAGAAATTAATAACAACCAGATGTGCGCCCATTACAAGTTTAGAATCGCTTTTGGTGAAGGTTATTTGAATTAGCAGAGTTTCAGCAACTGATACCGCGTGGCTTTTGTTGTATAACGGCGTGCACACCGTGAACTTAATATGTTACCGCCAGACGGCGACGGGTCATGAATTGGTTCACAGTTCATAAGGAAAATTTTGACCTATCAGCCCAACTATGCAAATTACGTCCCCTTGGTTAGTAGTTAGGATGTTGTTTTTTAAAATTTATTATCACCTTACAGAGGTTATATGAGTAAATGTATATTTATGTGGCTGAGTAAATGTATATTTATTTATGTGGCTGTGTTCGCGGCGTGCAACAGCACAATCTCCGTGTTTTATATTTGAAATACCGTGTTTGTCGCACAGCCACTCGGCTACTCTTAAAATAAGAAGCGCCAATCTTTTCATGTTCTCGCTCTTGCTTGGGGTGGTAATGGCATGTTAAAACTTTGAATGAAAGAGGAAGTATTATTCCACAGCTGAAGTTAAATTTTATATGAAAACTCTTAGCTAAAAACTTAAAGACAGCGATTTCAAATCTGAAGTATACACTTTGACCCCACGATAGTTCTCACATTAAATACAGAGAGCACTGCCACGCTCATGTGATTCTTGGGGGGGGGGGGGATAATGGGGGAACATTTCCTAAATCTGTTACATACATCTTGTCACATTACAAAAATTTTGTCAAAATTCTAATAAGTAATGTTTCATATTATGAGACAAACTTAGCACTTCGTCATAATTAATAGTCTTGAAAGCAATTTTGTATTTTAACCATTTAACTTATAAAACAGCCCATTTTTCATTTAACGACGGCAGACTTCTTTTAAATAACTTTTTTAAAAATTCAGATCATATACCCTACTATTTCACAAAAAGAAATTTTGAATATAACACTTTGCAAATTGTTAACTAAATCTTTCCATATGGCATAATGCATATTGAATTTATACCTAAGGCTGCGAAAATTAACAATTATTAGATTAATCGTTAACAATTTTAATCAAATAAAATTAATTTGATCGATTAAAATTCGATTAAAATTTAAGAAAATAATTCTAATATTTTGTTTTTCAAATCTATTAATTTTTTTTAAAGTTACATACTTTCCCCTCGTATTAATATAATTTATTCATACATGCGTTCGTAAACAAAAAGTTTTTTCTACCTTATTTCTTGCACAGCAGAACGAATTTTCTGTGTTACGTTTCAAAATATGGGAGCCATGTAATTACCGCGACTTAATCCATTTAGAGAAATAATGAATCGTGACTTAACGGGATATGTATATATGTGCGTTATAAAAATGCAATTAATCGATTAAATTTTTCACGATTTATCGAACAACTTTTAAAATCAGTATCAGCCCTATTTATAGCATTAGCCTATGTCTTGTCCATATAGATTATAGAGTAATATATGTTCACAAAATGGTAAATACATTGAGAGTATAGCCTACACTTTTTAAAGCATACCTTATAAATATATACATTTTTACTCATCAATTAAATTATAGCTCAAGTAAGTTGTCTTAAATATCTTTTCTATTTGGACATTTTTTTTTATTGAGGAATATTTTGTCTCCCTCTTCCCCTGTCCCAGCCATGTAAACTGCCATTCTCCACCTATGGAAATGCCGTGAGCTCTACAGAAGCCTGTATATAAAAACACAATCCTAAACTCAAATCAACAGCAACGCGTGGCCTAAGAAATAAGATACTCTTCATGAAGATCGTAACTTCGGAGGGAGTTCATTTCCTTTGAGTTTGAGTTTCGTTTCATAGTTGTGTCACTACCTTGCACACCCCGAGGGTAACAAACGCCAGTGACCCTACAAACAAAGGTGTGACCACGTGAGACGACCTCCTGTTGGTGAAGCTGATGTTACGAGCAGAGAAATTTCAAGAATGCGGATAAGATGTCTTTAAGGGGTCCGTTCGTTTGTGTGTTTGTTTGTTTGTGTGCAAAGATGACAGTCGCCTCTCATGGACCTATTTATATTTTTTTTAAAAATCAAGACAGTTAAACATCAAGTGAATGAAACGTGTCAGTGTTAACCTAGGCGTAGTTAAGTAAGTACACAAAGGTCAAACCAGTTCACAAACACTGTGCAAAGAGACAAAGAGCCTTCTGTTTACAATCGTAAATGAAAAGATAATGATGTCGTTGATACGATACTAAAGAAGTAAGTTCGCGGCCGACGTAATACGCAGAGGTTGTTAAAATAGCTAATTGTCTCGTGTCGCACCTACTATGGATTTTAAGGAAGGTAACCTTGTATATGTATATTCTTATCTTATCTTATATGTTACAGACGCTCCTACTGTACAGAACATTATTGCTTCCTACGTTTATCTATGGTGTGTGTTTAGTCCTGTATTCTTATTAGAGCCATTGCCATGGCACCAAGAAGCTTTTTTCTTCTATTTATTATAATTTTTCTGGTTTGCATATAAAAAGGGGCATATTTCCTGGTCCTACTCCTACACATCTGTTTCTGTTTCTGTAAAAAAAAAAATTATTGTTATTTAGTGACAATTTTTATTCGTTTGTCGCAAAGCCGCCCACATGCTTCCTAGGTGACAAATCTATTTTTTGTTTGTTTGTTTAAAGTACGAACACTGTAAAAGTTTCTACTAAATAAACAACATAGAAGCTAAGTCTACATATGATTATCTCACCGTAAACATACTCTAATCTCTCGTGTCGAACGTGACCCCAGGTCAAGTAGTGTTGTAAATCAGAGACACGGCACCGGGAACTTGACGAACTGCGTTTGACTTCTGCTCGCGTCCGGCGTTGACGGACAAGGCGCTCAACAACTTCATTCGAAGCCATCCGATTTGATGAATAATTTATAACATGTATGGCATTGCCGCAGGGAATTTTTGTTTTTGCCGCCGATAAGTTTTTTGTTGATGTCACTGTGACCTGACTGTTGTGTGTTGCCCTGGATATTCAACGAGCTATAGGGAGAGGGTGGGTTTTCAAGCGATGAATGAAGTTGTAGTTGACGATTCGTGATCTAATGACAAGCCCTGAATGTTAATACATTTCAGCGTTTCAAAGGATAACATTTAATTTTATTATATAATAAACTTTGGAGTACATGCGTCCGCTGTTAGTTTGTAAAGATATTGAACAACTTTGTATGGAGAGCGCTGTTGTGTGTAAATCCCTTATATTAACTTCACCGTCGTCTCTTGGTCCGTCCGTACGGTACGGTGGTAAAACAACAAAAGTCAAAATTGACCCACTTTCCGTCATGCTATTGAGCTGAAATTTAACACATAGACTCGTGTCACCTAACAATGCATTGTATCAAAATTTCAGAACGATCGAATGTACCGTATTTAAATAAATGCACATTAAGTTTATCTCTATATAAATGTATGGTGGCCTTCTGTTGTTGACTTCTGTGTTTGCTGGAGTTCAGTCTCGCAATGGGTGACCACACCCTCAAACCCACCCGTCCCATGTAAATAATTGTCGCGCTGTGCATTTTTAAAAATATAATCAATACTTTTAGTTCTTTCTCATATATAAGGGATTTATAGTCAAAAACTTTGTTTTTACGGGTTGTTTAATTTAATCGTGATTTTTGCGGCGGAACGCATTTACGTCTGTAGCCAGTAAAAAGATCTAAAAATAACTGCTGAAACATTCTACTACAAAGCACGGAAATTCGGGAACTGTGTTACAATACTTACTCTGATAAACGACTGAATTACTATTTCTGTTTTATTTTAATAACATTTTAGGAGATGAAAACCAAAGGATAATGTGTGTTTTTTTTTTAAGGACACAGTTGAAAATAGAGTATAACGGGTATAAATAGTAACATTTCATCAAGTTTTTTTGTGGTGGCCACACGAGTTTATCTTTGATTTTTTTATTTAAAAAATTATCTTGTTATAACACAACACTTTTATCAAATGCTTATTTTCGTGCGTAACTATAAAACTATTTATGTGTCACTTCTAGTGCTTCCGTGCTCAATCGAAACATTCAAAGAGGTTTAATTGTCAATGAAACGTTGAGAAACTCTGGAATGACAGAATTGATTAACTGGACATTTTTAAAATCCTTTCATTAATTGTCCGTATATTCGAGGTGGGGTACTGGAGGGTGCTTCTCCGAATATTTAATAATAATAATTAAAAAAACCCAGACATAATAGCGAGAGGAGTAGGGTTTTAAAACACAAAAGTGATGCAGACTTTGGCGCAGCCATTGGGTAAATGCCATGTGGGCGTGTACAATTTTTTGCAAGGAGGAAATATCAAATTTTCCAGGAGAAGGGGAAAGAAAGGCAAACCAGGAAGAACCGCTTCTCTGCCAAACATTCAAAAACCTAATGGTTCCAGTCCTTCAAGTTGACCCACATCCTCATTGACACTAAAATACACCTTAAAATAAAACACAAAAAAATCAGAATCGCAAGCCCCACCCACCCCTCAATGTTCCCCTGGAGCTTTGACAATTATAATATTATAAGTATGTATGTGGGTTTTAAAGATTAAATAGATGCGGTATAACTTTGCACAAGCGTTAAAAATATTTTTTTTAAAGTTAAAGCACATGAACCAACCAATCATAGAGGGAACATTGACATCCATACATAGAGGGAGAATTGCCATCCAAACATAGAGGGAGAATTGCCATCCATACATAGAGGGAGAATTGCCATCCATACATATAGGGAGAATTGCCATCCATACATATATGGAGAATTGCCATCCATACATAGAGAAAGCATTGCCATCCATACATATAGGGAGAATTGCCATCCATACATAGAGGGAGCATTGCCATCCATACATATAGGGAGAATTGCCATCCATACATAGAGGGAGCATTGCCATCCATACATAGAGGGAGAATTGCCATCCATACAATTGTATCCCGTGATCCCACCCACCCCCTTTCTTCCCATTGATTATTATTTTTGTGACGCTAATGATTAACGAAGAAAATTAAACCCAAAGGACTTAACAGAAGATTGTAGACGAATTTCACTTTTCCAAAGCAACACCATTATTCTTTAATGACATCTCCAGTGGGGAAACATGACGTGATATGAATATATCAGAATCAACTAAAAAATGTAGGGGGGGGGATGACAAAATATTTTGTAAAAAAAAACAACAACCTAACATCCTGAGCCACACAAATGGGATCATACATCACCAAAGCATAAGCTGTTGGGTAGGATAACGCGTTGGTAAATAGCTATTTGCACGATGGTTCTCTGGGGCTCGTATTCTCTATCTTTTAACTTGGGGCCATTTTTAATAGTTTTTAGACAAACATTTCAAATCACGATTAATATTTTTTACATACTGGTGTATGTATCATCTTAAACTTTAGCAACAATTTTATAAATTCAATTTTACCACAATTTTTATAAATATTACTAACCTGAGTTGATTCTAAAGGTAAATCTGTTTTTTCGTTCGGTTAAATTTGGGTTGAAGCTCTTTAAACGTATATTGTACGTACATCCCATGCTGGCCTGTTGGCCAAAATGGAGCAGAGTTCACAAGGCACGGCATACGAAGGGATTGTGTAACTAGCCGCCTTTACTGACCCCCAACTTACCTCTACTTACCCTTGATGGTGATATCAGAGCTAGTTAGACCCAGGGACACGCTTAAAGCTACGAGGACTAATCCCGGCCTTCACAGGGACTGGAACCCGCAACTCTCAGTACGCCAACATTGGCCAGCATGTTGCTCGACCACTACGTCCACGTGTGCACTATCTAGACCTTTGAGAACCTCTGCTTTATGGCATGCTGTTAGTTTGGATATTACCAAAATCGGAAGCTGATTGTGGTCTAAGCCTTAAGTGTTGCCCTCAATCATAAGGCAAGCGTTAGCTTCCCGTTAGGTTAAAGTCGAGTCGCGTCTGATCATAGTGGAAAAGATTGGTAAAGGGTGTGATGCAGCCAAATACAGCCAAATGTCTCTTTGTTTTCACTTGACACTAAGCAGGGATGTGCTTGCTAAAACCAATGAAGAATTTCCTCATTCATCAGACTTATGTCGCGCATTCTATTCATTAATTGGAAGAGCTTCGGTTCGACGTCACTTCCAGCAATTCATTAACTGAAATTAGCTCAGCTCCTTCATACACGGGTCCACACTCAGATAGCATTGTGACGAATGGCGGCTCACGTGATTACAGGAGACACACCCAGGACTTTAAGTCACGATATCAAGTATTTCTGCCGTTAATTCATTTTCCAAGGTCAATCATCAATTGAAGTGGTTCTCGAAAGCTTTTGTCTTTCCTTCATATGAGAGATAATTAAAGAATTAAAGGACTTAACATTGGGATAGAATTTTCGCATAAGATTTTCATAATTTAATAGCACGTAAAAAAAACTTCCGAGATTGTGTAGACAGACATATGCTCAACGGAGACTATTTCGTTTGGTCTAAAAGTATGTGAGGAGAATGCAAACAGTGAAGTTAGAAGGTACCGATGGCAAGAGGTCTCAAGTAATCCTCAAGTAATCCTTTCAACTTATGGTGTGTGACACACTTCTAATGACGTTTACCATTGCCAAATCATTAGCCGTGAAAATAGTGATTACGCTTGGGGGGGGGGGGGTGAGGGTTGTCTTCCGTGGAGGCTGACCTTGAAAACCATGTTACCTGTATAAAACAAGGGTTCTTAAACCAACGAACATGAGTCGGATCTAATTCGCCAAGGTAATCCCATAGGTCATGGTAATTAGTTAGCAGAGTCAAATTTGGACTCGAAAGATGACAAACTATTTATCAAGAAATAAGAACGTGATTTCTAATTCCAATACTCATAACTTAATGTTCTTTAAAAATTACTCTTCATTAATGAAGATAATAACAAAGTGGCTTATTACAATTAAAGTTTTACGTTTAAAAAAATTTGACGGATGGTTGTAATTAGAAATTCGATACAATTTCCTTCCAACGATTAGTCCGTCCCAAAAGCATCTCAAAAATGTGAGAATCTCTTATTGAGAACACCCTTAGCTTTTCATATCCTTCAAATTAATGTTTTTTTCATAGGATAATACATAGGATGATACATAGGATAATACAAAGACTAAATGTTAGTTTTCTCTCCAAACGACTAGCTCTGTATTTCAACTCCTTGTAAACAGAATTTTCCCTGTGTATGTTGAACGACTTTATTAACGTCATCGGTATTTCAAAACTTCAAACATTTTTCTTTACAAAGATTTTATCTCTCAAATATCAACACGGCTTTCATAAACTCAAGAGCGCACAAGTCGGCGGCGAGCAATATATAATTTTCCATGGCGTCCTGATGGACGATATAGCCCACAATTTTAAAGGTCAATCGATTCCATGATATCGAGCTCCACGGAAGATGTGTCGACTATAAAGTTTTCTTGTTGAGTTATTGTGTAATAACAGCTACGTCATTAGATCTAAGGTAAGCTTGAGAGTTAAAAAAAAATCCAACATGGAAAACGCTACATGGATCTTCAGACGATATTAATTCCCTTTCAACGACTTTTTTTTTTCGTGTAAGCTGTAAACGAAATCCGTTATGCTTTTATAAGTGATTTTATAAGTGACCGGGCTACTAAACACGTGACTACTGAATCTAACAGACACAACAACGAAGAACATGGGCAGTGAACACACAGACTAGTGACAGAACGAACACTGACAACTGAGCTCATGACTAGTGAACACTCGGCTAAAGAAACATACACATAATATCAAATTTAATTAATTTTTTTTTTTAAATAGCGTCTAAAAATGTAAAGATACGATTTATACTATAAAAGTTCTGCAGTGAGTAGTTAAACTTCAAAATAACAACCTTCAATAAAACATTCTCTCTCTTTAATACTATCAATTAAGAAGTCGTAGAATGTCTAGAAAATGTATGCAGTACATTTACTAACTTTTCACCATTTACCATAGCACGTTTGTGTCACAAATGCAACGAATTAATTAAAACTCAAACGCGCACCACTTTTTAACGCACAGACACACACACGGGTGTTTGCTGGCGTGTTTCCGCATTTAAATGCCCAGATAATCCAACCCCACCCACCAACCCCTCCTTTCCACGTCTCAAACTACTCCACAGGTATGCTACACATTCAGACATCTCGTTTCAAGATTGAAGGAGTCAAAGGAGGACAAAAATCACAAGACAAACCAACACTTTATTTCTTGATGACTTCATAGCGGGATGTCACCCCCCTCCCCCCCACACCCTCAATATTCTCGCCACTTGGTTAGAGATATCTCCAAATGGTCGCACCAACGATATCTTAAAATTACCCACTGTTGGCAGTGTCCTACTACAAAAAGTTTTGTTTTTCTTTTTGGCTTTTTTTTTTGGGTGTGTTTGCGAAGATGACGGATGAACCAGAAACTTTATTTTACTAAGAAAATCTACATTATGAATGATTATGCGCTGGGGGTTGTTCAATATTTGTAGCCATTAATTGTTTACGAAGCTGATTTTTTGCTTTTCACATAAATAAGGTGATTATAAAAATCGTGTAAAAAATAATGTTATCTATTTACCCTAATGATAAATTTAAAATATCAGTTGTTGAGTAGTTTTATATTTGAAATATCGGGAAGTTGGAAAGTTCCTGAATTTATTAAATACACACAAAAAAACAGTGTCATATTTGTTGGACGTGTTAGCGACTCGCTCCAATAAGCTATAAATGTTTTTGTGGAAGAAATAGATGAACTTTTAAAATAGACTTCCCCAAATCCAGCCAAGGATTGAATGTATTCCTTTTTTCTGTAACTCTTAGTTTCCCTTACCCTCCCCCCCACCACCCCTCACAATTTTTTTCCTACTCAAAGCAAGTTGTTGAGCCAATGGGTACAGAGAAACACTTCTCAATTAATGGGCACAAACGAAAATGGAGCGGAGATTACGACAGGTCTTTTTTTCCCCTCCTTATCTCGGCCCTTGAAATCTCGCGGGAAGTTTTGAAGCATTAACACCACGTGACACCAAATACTCGTGTGATCTCGCACGCGGCTTCTCGAACGTTCTTATCTCCGCGACTAGGTCCATAAAGACTTTTCCCCTGGGTTTGTGATCTCCAGGGAACGGCCGGAGAGTGGCGTGGTAGTGTGCGTGTGTGGTGGGGGGGGGGGTTGTTGGCGAAACGCAGAATAAAAAGTCGTTTACAGCCGTCATAAAGTATGAGTGGGTTTTATCGGCCAACTTTGGTGGAGAGTTGGTCAACTCCATCATTCAGCCGCTAGCGAGTCAGGTTGAGAAAAGAGATGAGTTAGGGTAAAAGAACAATCTCTTGGGCAGCCCATGTACATTTTTATTCCAGGCAAGTAAAACTGAATGAAGCCAATTTCATGTGAAAGGAACAAAAGTTAAAGAAAAACAGAACAAAATATGAAAAAACAAATAATAATAATAATTTATTCATAATCTATATAGCGCTGTAACCCAGTAAGGAAATGGGGCTTAAAGCACAATACAAATACTTTTTACAAATATATAACATGTAGTATATTAACACCAAGTAACACGCACACCGCCATACACATACACAAATATGTCCGACAAGGGACAATGACAGAAAGTTTTAAATAGTTCTATTAAAAGACCAGTAGTTTTTGTGTGTTTAAAATTATTATTTTGGTGTGGTCTGGTTTTCAAATCAACAGAAATGTATTGGTAAGTGAGTGCTTCTCAAACTTTTTCGCATGACGCATCGGCATGAATTTTTACCACTTAAGTATACATTTCATTAAAGAGATCGTAAAATTTAATATGAAAAGTCATGTTTATTTATTTTTTAAAAATGAGATGAAGGAAATTGAAGAGCATTGAGAGCAATTTCGGCAAGTTCAGAATACTCTGCACTCTCGTGAATCCAAAGGATACAAGAGAGGTCTTAGTTCCGAAATTCATTTTTAAACCTTCACCCGCAGCTACTTCCAGAAATTTATCTTCCAAAGTTACCGACAGGTCAATATTCGAGGCAATAACACGATTAAGTATCCACCGTGGGTCATCTGTTTGAAAGTAGAACTCAAACGGTCAATTAATTCTGTTAAGTGCTCAATGATAACTTTCTGTAGAGATTGCACATTAAGATCTCCATCTGCACTAACGATAAATGTTGCTAAATTGTGAAACATGATATCAAAACAATCTGCGGACACTCGACAATTACTTGCTGCTACGTGCATTTCTGTCCATTAATCTTGTCTGGCATTATAAATAAAGAAGCAACATTTAATTGCATGGAGAAATTGAGCTGAGTAAAAATGGCAAACATATCAGACATTTGATTTTACTGTTCAATTCGCATTTCGAAATAGTTGAGACAAATTTGACTTTTTCTTTCTGGTCACTCTTACCAATTCAAAATCTCTTGACAGTACTTTGCCTCAAAACAACCGAAGCACATGCGGTAAGAGCTGTTTGTGTTCCGCACTAGTCTCTGGACTTGCCATTACTCTGTTCTTACCTGGGCTTTATTCTTCTTAGCTGATCTAGATTCGTACCTGGCCTTAGCTCATACCTGGCCTTTCTTCTTAGATGGCCTTAGCTCATACCTGGCCTTTCTTCTAGATGGCCTTAGCTCATACCTGGACTTTCTTCTTAGATGGTCTTAGCTCATACCTGGTCTTTCTTCTTAGATGGCCTTAGCTCATACCTGGTCTTTCTTCTTAGATGGCCTTAGCTCATACCTGGTCTTTCTTCTTGCTTGGCCTTTGTTGTTACCCGGTCATTTTTCTTACCCAGTTTCTCAATAACCGCTAGAAGTAAAGCGTGATGAGGACCATTTCGTTAGGACCCCAGACTTGAGACCAAAAGCCCCAACCTATAGCCACTGGGCCAGTTTTAATTTGTTCCTATGTCTATGTGGTCGCTGTTTTGTCTCGACCCTCATTCTCGTAATGAAATTTCAAGTCACGATATTTTGCCTGCGTATTATTTCTTAAAACCGATGAATGCGTCTTCAATGATGTTCCCGAGCCTTAACTTTAAGCCCCTTAGGTTTCCTCAGCGTTGAAACAAGATCTTGTAACAACATTTCATTGCATCACCGAGCAACCGAAGCAATAATCCATTTATTTTTTAATGACGAGCTTATCTGGTTTAATGTATCCACGGCCCAAAGCCCGGCCTGGCGCTGAGCTAAGTCTGTTTAATGTAGCTGTCAAACTGATGTCGGCCCGTTATCCTATTAGCATTAGACAACATCGGCCAGGGAAAAATGTGGGAGGTGGCAGGCTGCGGCAAGGGGGGAGAATCGACAATTGATTAATCTTCAGCGAAGACAAGTTGGTTTTATCCAATTCCAACACAGTCTGAAACAGGAAACGTAGCGTCCGGTGAGTTAACATCGGGCAGATTATTCTTCTCACTGTCCATACTTTTGTTGTAATTTTTTATTCGTTTTTTAGTTTGGATCTCTTAGTTGTTGTTTCTAAATTTTTTCTATAAAAAAACTTGTTTAAAATTACACCACGTTGAGTTATATTGTGTTGTAATGAACGGGGATGTAAACAGACGGTTGTGAAAAAAAAATGTTGCTGTTTTTATTTAAAGATTTCGATTGACTTGCTTGTAAACACGTTTATACTAAGATTTGTTTCAAACTTTATATTTCAGGATATCCCGCTAGATTCGTGTTCAGCTGGGAAATTCTCCGTAATGGACATCACTCCGATTTGAGAGACATGCCATCAACATGCTGATTCAAATTGGGATAGATTTTTAAAAAACGTAAAAAAATTTTTTGACAATAAATCCTTTATATACGAGACATAACCATAAGGATGTTCATTATAATACACAGGGCAAAACATTCCGAAAAAACAAAATTCTAGGTATGTCTTGTAAAACGTGTTTAATATAATGCGCACTGATCGTGAATATATTTTTCAAAAGTATTGTCAATATGATGCGCACCTTATTGCACGACAGGAAAGGTTGTTGAACATAATACGCACCACAACACCCTATCTCAAAAATTAACTGATACATAGAGATAAATAAAATAATTTAAAAAACTCTATAATTCAATTAGATCTAAAGTACATTCAATTTATCTGAAACTTTGATACCTAATTTTTAGCATCGGCACGAGTCTGCCTGCAAAACTTCAGCTCGCTAGCTTACGAGGAAATGGGTTAAAATCGATCCAAAGTTTTTTTCGGCACGCACGGCTCATAAAGCACACATTAATATAAGGGATTTAAAAATACATGCTATAAATTTTGACACGCTTTCCCATTCAAAGGGAATGACATGTCGCTGCACTACGCTTGTTTTGAAATTACATTAAAAATAACCATGAAATCACCAGAAATAGAACAACACAAAACCCATCCCGCTGTCCCGCCCTTACAATAGCATTTAATATGTAAGTCACGTGGAATAGTGTAATCCAGAGAAGAAGACCCTTATACTATAGCTCACCTGACATGTATTTAAAATACTGCACCTATTGTAGTCAACAGGGAACACGCTCTCCAGAGTTGTATCATTGATCAGAGGCGGCGCTGGGAGAGTGTGGGAACTTGGGCGAGTGTCAAAGGTGGAGCCGAGGGGTGTAAATGTAGGCTCTATAACGTGAATACCTCAAGATGCTGGGCCCCTCGGCTTGGGGGCCCACTGAAGCGGACGTCCCATGGATGGTCCCTGTGGTGGTTCACCTACACGCCGACCGAAAGGCCGCCCCTGCTTTGAATGAGTGTGTAAGACTCACCGGAAATATAAACACTACTTGATAACATGGACAGGTAACGAAAGCATTGAATGTGTGGAACACCCGGCCTTTGTATTCATTTCCTGTTTCTTTATTTATTTTAAAGGCTTTTAACTTTGAAACGGAATAATAGTCTCTGGTCTTACAGCGAGTTCACTAAATTATAGGGCTAAGATAGGCTGTTGGTAGGGTGGTATGGTTGCTTTAAGTATACACTTGACAAAGGTGATTTCTTTGTTTGTGGATTAAAATTTAAACGAGAATCAGTCACATTATTAATATTTCAATTTCATTTATGAAAAACTTCTTCAACATTATTTCATGTTATTTCAGTTTTTGGAATCGAGATAAAAAAGGTATTTTAGTTATAGAGTAGAGTTTTAGATTGTATGTTATTTAGGTTTTTGGTCGGGAGGGGGTTAGTGGCAGTGGTAATGTCCTGGCCCATTGGTCTTGGGGAAATGATTAAATGGAGACAAAAGTTTGTAAAACAACGTGCAAACAAAACAGGTAATCACAATTATTTATTTTGTGGGTAGCAGCCCCGAAGGGGGCGCCATATTTTACTATTTCAGCCAAGAATACACGTGTGCAAAGACAAGGATAAAAGCGATTTTTAAAATTCAATCCATAGTTAGAATAAGATCCTGACGTCAGTGCATACATCAATGATCTGCATGAAGGACCCGATTACACGCTGTTTGACGTTGAGGGCATTGACCTCTCCTCCTCAACCACCCATCATTGAAAAGTTAAAGTATTTTGAATGGAACAGTACAATGGTAAAAGGGTACCGAAAACCCAATTCATCATATTTTTATAATATAGCTGGCCGTACCATATAAATGACACAACTAGTTCTGTGTTATTGACCTGGCACCGTCTTTATTAAAATTAGAACTAATCTTTAAAAAAAAAATTTTTTTTAAAAATAAATAGAAAAAACCTCACATAATCTACTATCTTTAAGACTTTAAGTTAAAATATTCGGCAGCAGACATGGAAATAACCGGCCCGCGATAGTTACAGGTATTTCATGCATACCACCGGCATGATGGTGTCACCATAACCTGGCAACCCGCACGTATCACTAGCATGATGACGTCACTATAACCTGGCAACCTGCACATATCACCAGTATGATGATGTCACTATAACCTGGCAACCCGCACGTATCAACGGCATGGTGGTGTCACCATTACCTATCACCCAGCATGATGGCAACAATCATCATCAGCATCATATGTGGCGCTACAGCCCATGTAGGGCCCTGGCCTGCTCCACCATATCCTTCCATTCAGATCGATTGATGGCTTTCTTTCTCCATGCTCGAACCCCCAGCTGATGTAGGTCCATTTCCACATCATCGATCCATCTCAGTCTTTGGCGACCAGTGAGTCGTCTGCCTCCCGGTTTTTGCTGCAAATAATTTTTGCAGCTCTATATTCTAGCATCGTTTCAATATGCCCTGCCCAGCGTAGTCTTCCTTTTTTTGATACATGTGACTATGGGTGGTTCTTTGTACATAGTTCTTGATTTGTGCGAATTCTCCAGACATTATTTTCGATCACAGGGCCATATATCTTCCGGAGTATTTTTCTCTCCCAAGTATTGAGTAGATTCTCTGCCTTTTTGGTCAGGGTCCAAGTCTCACTAGCGTACGTTACTACCGGTCTTATAATAGTGGTGTTTATTATTTTCTTTGTTTCCATTGAGAGGTTTTTGCTTCTTAGAAGTTTTTGTAAGCTGTAGTAGAAGCGGTTACCTGCTGTTAACCTTTCTTTCACCTCCGAAATTATCTCAATGTGTTCGTTTATAGTTGCCCCTAGATATTTGAAGTTAGTAACTCCCTCAAATTTGTGTTTGTTTATAATGATATTATCATCAGTATTGGCGTTTCGTGCCATAATCATATATTTTGTCTTTGGTTCGTTTATGAGACCAGCTTTGGCAGACGCATATTCGAGTTCCCCGAAAGCTCTATCTATGTCATTCCTGTTTCTTCCCAGTAGCGCTATATCGTCTGCATATGCCAGGTATTGAAGTGGTTGACTATACAAGGTTCCTGTTGGTCTTTGTTCTGTTATGCCTCTTAGGAAGAAGTTAGTTATGGTTCCTCTGGAACCAACATGTATGCATCTAATGATTTTCTCTAGTGTGATGTTGAACAGCATACATGATAGTGAGTCTCCTTGTCTGAGACCGCGGTCAACTGTGAACTCCCTTGAGTAATCTCCCTGTAACTTGACTCTACTTTTGGAATTTGCCATTGTCTTATATATGAGCCGAGTTAGTTTATTTGGGACTCCAAGTTCCTGTAATGCGTTGTATAGGTAATTCCTATTTATGTTATCATATGCAGTTTTGTTGTCGATATAGAGTTGATGTATGTCGATGTTATAATCATAGCATTTCTCCAGGAGACATCTTATAGTAAAAATATGATCTGTGGTTGATCTATTCTGTCCAAATCCACATTGATGGTCCCCTAGTACCGATTCACTATACTTTTCAAGTTTTCTTGCTATGAGCATTGTGAGGATTTTATACATCACATTGAGGAGTGATATTCCTCTATAGCTAGAGCAGGTTAACTTAGATCCTTTTTTGTGAATTGGGATTATGAGTGCTGTGGGCCATTCGGTGGGCATTTCTTCCTCCTGCCAGATTCTGGATATAAGTTCGTGTATTTGCTTATGTAACTCGGCAACAATAACAACACAAAATTAGCGCGAGGACATTGAAATTTTGACATCACTTTGACATTTTTTTCTGGATAACTTCTTTAGAGAGCTGAAATAACTTACACCCCCGTTCACAGTTTCGTTTAAATATCAGTTTTCACCGAAATTAATAAATGTCTCATGGAAAGGAAACACATTCTAAGGGGTCGTCCATTTTTGACAATTTTTAACTCCCGCTCCCCTTTGTCATAAATTTTCACAAATCTTGACACCCCCCCCCCTTTAAAAGTACGTCACACTTTCAAACAATGTTTTTTTATCAAGCAAATAATTAAAATTTATCATAAAGCACCGTGGCATCAACATTGCCGGACACCCATGCCCCCCTGTCACATTTTCTAACACCCTGTCCCCCCCTCTGTAGCGTGACGTACTTTATGGACGGCCCCTAAACTTCGATACATACTTCATTTTATTCTCGTAGCAGGTATCACTATTGACATAATCCTACACTCGCTAGACATTCTGGTTGTTGGGTAATGTTTACTTTTTGCGGGTATGCTCGGAATGCCGGGAATGTCTTTCTGTGGAATGACGTCCAACACTATTATATGTTATTCGTCATTTACGTAGGTCACGGATTTGATTGGAAAAAAAAATTGATACAGTTCAGAAAATTAAGCTTGTGTGTTAGAGCAGTTATATATTTAGTTTAATCTGTCTTTGAGCTGGTGAACAAATTTAAATAAAAATATAAAATAAGTGTAACTAATATGAACTTATAAATAAGTGAATAAAGTTTTACGAGACCTTGTTTAAAACAATTCTATCATCGGGGTATTTAAAAAAAGAGGTACCCTTCTTCACAGATTAAAAAAAAAAAAAGATTTAAAAAAAAGCGTTGTCAATATACCACCAGAAATACCAACAAAGTATAAATGGTAAAGGTCTTGTCTGAATGAAGAGTTATTGTGTCTCCAACAAGGTCAATATGAACACTAATAGACGCCAACATCGTTTCTTTGTATCTGTAGTTTTTAAAGTCACTGTAATTACACAGAAGACGATATTTGACGTAGGATTTAAATAATACACCACGTGCAACCTTACACTTTTTTAAATGCTATAATTTATGAAGTTAATACTTTAAAACGCCGAGCTGAGGCCAGCTGAAAACAGTAATTCTCGACCCATCTCATAAACTGCGTTAAATAACCGGGTGAAATTCATACGTGAGGTCACATGCATTAAGAGCGATCCAGATCTGAAACTTGAAATATTCCATGCCCCTGGTTACACAAGGACACCCGAATCTACAACACCATAAAACCGAGCCAGAAATTGTTCTTGTCAATGGGACACTGAGTGTGTGTTGAAGGATTGCGTGACTGTGTTGATCTAACCTCATAGCCTCATAGCTCTACGACACACCCATTGGTTTGGATTTACATTTATAACTTTGAGGAGATTATCACACACAAAAATGACTTTAAAAAAATGCTTAATGCATTTGTAGATTGCAATAACAGAAAATGGATTGACTTGGACCCAAATGTGATAGTTCATATATNATTGGTCATTGTATATATTGTAAATTAAAGATTATAATTTGTATTATACTACGGTTCTTGGTATATATATATAGGCTGCGGAAATTAACTATTAATTTCTCGATTAATCGGTAAAAAGTTATCGATTAAAATTATTTTAATCGATAAAATAAGGAATAAATTTATGAAAAAGTTAAAACAATGTTTTTCGACTTATTGAAAAATAATCAAATATCAATTATTAATAATAGTTTTCTTTACGAACAAACTTCTCCATTTAAAAAAAATATGATCAAAGCGTAAACTTTAAAATAAGCAGTTTTTATAAGGAAAGTGAAATTTAAAAAAAAAACAACAATGTTTTTTCTTAGTTAACAATAACAAAATTTAAATGCATTGACATAAATTGAACTATTTATATTTTAATATATCTCCTAAAGATACTAGATTTTTTATGAAAAACTTAAGTTATGGACATGAAATTTTAAGTTTAATGACGTCAAAATCTTATTTTCAGCTTTAATCAAAACTATCGATTAATTATTCGGTAATTTTTCAAAAGTTAACGATTAAATTTAATTTAATCGATAACAGCCCTATATATTTAACCCATGAAGTTGGTTAGATTAACGATTATTGAAGATATTGATATACAGCTAGTGCTCAAATTACGACCATTCGACTTTTCGAACACTATCAATAGCCATACTAGATTTCAGAGTTATTTGTGCATGTGGCGTATTTAAAGAAGAGGGTTACAAATTTTCATGTCACCACTTGATGAGGGCCCCCAAGGGAGTGTCCGAATTTTTTTAATGAAATATTATTCCACCGCCATTTATGCAAGGTCCACCAAAGAGACCAAGCTCCCCGGGCCCCCAAATTCCTATCTACGCCCCTGATTTCGGCCTTCATTGTATGAATTTTCAATTACCGTACAAATAGCGGACTCAACTCACTAACAAATCGTGTTACGACCAATGTTCCCTTTAAGGTTCGTTAGTCTGTGTGCAAAGGGAAAAACGTATGAGCAAAGTTGCACGGCAACTATTATTTGTGCAAAATTAAAAAAAAAACAAAAACAAATATGCTGTGCGGCGTCATTCAGCTATTTGCGCGGACGCGCAGCTTTAGGGGAACATTGGTTACGAGCGGTCTGTCGTAAGCGATCGTTGTCGTAGGTCGAGCACTGGTTGTATTTCGTTGCGGTTTGATGGGGAATCACACTGAGCTATTGTCAGATATTATTTTTGAATTGCTAATATACAAAGGCTTTATAGTTTTAGCTCAACGCTCTACCAAATATTATAGCCATATCTCAGTGACCTTCTCGTTAGATCAAGGGTCCATGAAGCCCACCAATGAATGGATCAGTACGCGCGTGCCTCAAATCGGAATGACAACCAATGGAATGTGACACAAGTCTGTTGACAGACCAGCTGAATGAATATTTTATGGCATGGAGGAACAGCAAGAGGTGACGTTTATATTTTAGGATTGCTGATCTGAGTGAGACGATTGGATGGTTTGTTGGGGAGGTGGGATGGGATTAGGTGTGGAGGTTTTTTTTTTAATGGGGACAATTATGGGGATTCCCCTGGAATTTCCAAAGTTCTGGAAAGGGACATAACCTTAATAATTTTTTGGGGCTTGGTAACAGAAACCATAAAAAATATTATATAGTATAAAGATAACATACGAATAATAAATAACATTGTAATTTCTCACGGTTCTATACGCTAAAATTTTGAATGTGGTAAAAATGCGTTATTTTATTAAACTTCCTTTTAACAGTCACGGAAGACGTTTAAAACGAAACAATAGATCAGGGGCGTCAATACGGTTGGTGTCACCCTCCTGATGGTGTCGCCCCCACCACAACCCCTAGTGACATCATTGCAATACATATTTGTATTAATTTAAACTGACCAAAAGGACAGTCACGGCCTCAAGACCATCGTTTGCCTCTTGACGTTAATGCGATCTTTCTTTCTTTCCTTGGTGTGCATTCGTTTGTTTGTGTGTGGCTGGGTGTGTTTTGTGAAAGCCCATGTAAGCCAAGACATAAAAAGTATTTCGTGTCACATTACCCATTGGCATTTCTAAATATTATTTGGTTGTAATAAAATAGTTATTAGATTTAAATAAGCTACGGGGCTTTTGATAACTTTAATTTAATAAATTGGTTGATAAGGCTTCATCGAATTAAAATTTATGTTCGTGCCTACCAGACGACCAGCCCACCAATGGACCAACCCCACAGACGACGAGTTCATCATTCGACCATCCGACCAGTCCACCAGATGACCAGCCCACCAGATGACCAGCCCACCAGACGACCAGACCACCATACGAACAGCCCACCAGACGACCAGCCCACCATACGACCAGCCCACCATGCGACCAGCCCACCAGACGACCAGTCCACCAGACGACCAGCCCACCATACGAACAGCCCACCATGCGACCAGCCCACCAGATGACCAGTCCACCAGACGACCAGCCCCCCAGACGACTAGTCCATCATACGACCATCCGACCAGTCCACCAGACGACCAGCCCACCAGACGACCAGCCCACCATGAGACCAGCCCACCAAACGACCAGACCACCATACGACCAGTCCACCGGACTGAAGCCACTTCCCGTCTAACTCAGTGGCCAAGACGAATATAAGTCATTACATATATGATATACAAACACAATTAATTAGAGAAATATATACCATATCGGGTGTATTCCTCTTTGTTATATAGGATGGCTGATAAACAATATAGGAATTTAATTAGTCTTATCAGGTCTTGCTGAAGTCTATTGCCCATGTTCTGTTTTGACTAGGCATCATGACATTCAGAGTAAATAAATTTACTTTCTACGTTTTGTTAAACATTTAGTTTTAAAAGTATTTAAGTGCTAATTTATTACTACATTATGGACGATATGTGAATCGACATCCGGGTAAAACACATTTAACTATTGTATCACAGGTTCGTGGGGTCATATGGAGGTAAATAGAAATGTTGATTCAAAGATTGTCTAAAAGTTTAAGTATCAGATTACTGAGCCTTAACTTTGCCTATTCACGAGAATTTGTTATTTGAATAGGAAACGAACACGGGATTGGAATTGCAATATACTCAAGAAAATTTAGCTTGTCATGGTAACAATTCATGTCGTACAAATCTTCTTTTTGAAACTACCATTGAGTTATTAAAAGTATGCAAGCTAAACCCAAATTTTAAAATAAAAGTAATAAAGAAAATGAAATCATCTTAAAAAGTGAATATTATTTAACCGGGTGAAATCTATTTAACAACTGAAATCCACAATGTTAATAATGAAAATAAAATAAAAGAAACTATATACAATGTATGCATAAAAGTAATGTTAAATTAATTGGTGAATCTATGCATTATTAGATTCTCTGACTTCAGCATTTTCATGCCCCATTTCCTATTGCTGAATTTAATTGTAGATGCACGCCACATGTAGATCTATATCTAGATCAACACTTTATGGAAACAATACTTAGATCTAGATCTACCATTTATTTAGCTAACATTAAATTAAAATAATAATTTCTGCAATGTTGTTTTTAAAAATAAAATCAAAAGGGGTCGAGATTATGGCGTCAATTTTTGTTGTTGTGGTAAACGTCATCGCAGATATTTCCACCCCCACTTCCGGTACAGCAAACTATATTACGTTAAAAGATCTTTTAAAAATTGTTATCTTGAAACATTATGGCTTCTTCTTTAGCGGTGAGGTTTCCAAAACAAAAAACAGTAGCAGAATGTCCCTTTTTTGTTTGGTTTTTATTATAAAAAAATATTTTGTATACGAAATACCGATTGAGCCACTTAATGCGATAAATGATAAATCAATTCTAATTTTTTCTTTCTTTGAATCGTATTTTTTAAGCGTATAGTATAGTATAACAGTATAGTAACTTCATTACTTCAAGTTCAATGTTATTAAATTACACACTACCAGTAAATGTAATAAAAAGTGTTGAAAGAGTCTTAATTCTCCATGATAGGAAGTCTAAACAATACGCTTGAATAAATTTCTTAAATCATGAGTAAGTATCGAGGACTTAAAGTTGTAATAGTCTTTGTCAAGACAAGCTGAATGTAACACGAATTTCAGTGCTTGTAACAAGATTTTCAAGATTTTTTACTTATTTTACTTGAAGTTGTTGAAGCCCATTATGACAGTGGTTCTCAATTTTTTTTTTTATTATGGCGGACATGCAGGATTTTTTTTTTCATTGCACCAGGGACCAGTGAACTATTTTTAATGTATTTATTGAAGGCAAAATCTTATTTATTTTATTTTATTTACTTCATTCTATGTTCTTATAAACGAACAATTGACTTATACTACAGGTTTAGTATTAATGGTTGCAAATAAGGGATTATCATTACATGTTTTATCATTTCTTGATATTTTCTGCGGACCGGGACGGATGGCACACGGACCGGCACCCTTCCACGGACCAACACTCCGACAAGCACTGCTTTATGTGAAGTTGAATTATGAAGAGGTTTTGATTTTTTTTTCTTTTCAAAATTTGTTTTCATGGTATTTTCATTTCCCCGTACGCGTCATTCTGTTGGCCAATTGTCAATGACGCATGAATGACGCCATGAATACTAATGACATCTTTCCGCTTTTGGAATCCGATTCCAGAGATTCCGTCACACGATGAAAGTGACGCCTGAGAAGGTCAAGTGTCCACACCACGAGAAACCACAGGTCAAACCGGAGGAATTCCCCACTTTCACCAAGGATCTTTATGTGAGTTGATGAACTTTGCGTGACCCGGAAACACGTCTGATGAGAGAAAACATGGCCGAGATAAACATTTTATTTCATTGTTGTTAAACATTACTGAGCTAAACTTTGATTTCAGCGTTGATAAATTTCTCGTAATTTACTTTTTTTAGCATTTGTTTCTTTTAAATTGAGAATTAAATTTTTAAATTTTAAAAATAAAAAGTTAACTCTTAGCCGGTTTTTGTTTTTCTCCTGCGACCAGTTTTCCGTGTTCCCTCCCACCACAGCTGATCGTAGAATCGATGATGATGTAGAGACCGACCACAACCTGTATATGAAACAGATGTCGACCTTAAGCTCGGGCAGGTTAGGGAAGGTGGGTCATTGTGAGGTAAACCTCATTAAAAGATAGAGGTGCACACCTACAGCTGGACTATTAATATAAATTTTTAAAAGCTATGAACCTTATTAACCCCGAGCAGGCTAATCATAAAAATATATTGAATACTTATTAAGGGGTACCTTTATAACTTTACATTTCAAGATAAGACAAACTCAAAATCCTTTTCACACATTTGCTGAGGCTACCATAACAAAATGTGTGGGCTAGTCCTCAAAAGTCCGATATTTTTTTAAAAAATAAAGTATGTGATGGAATTTAGGGCACTTTTCCTATATTTTATGTGGAATAATAGTTTTTTTGTCCGTGCTTTAAATGTGGTTTGCGTAACTGAAGAAAGCAAACGTTAAAAGAATGGCTTTTGGAGGGAGGCATGGGGCAACTGATCCCAGCTATGACCACATAACTCTCGTGGTATATTATTTGGATGGGAACAAGCATATTGTAATTATAACTTACTTTTTAAGAAATAAGAAAGCTAAACATTTAATATGAAGGGGGAGAAAAAAAAATCCACAAATGAGAAAATACAATTGTTTTGAAAAAAAAAATCAGTTTAATCTGCTTGCTGATTTTATTTAACGAGTAACCTTTCTACCCTGGGGAAAGGCGAGCAATAAATGGTCAACAATCAATAACTTTTCATTTCCAGCGAGGGAACAAGGGACAATACGACAACCGTCTTTAATGAGACGTCGGGGATTTGAGTGACATGATAAATGGGCTGACAGAACAAATGGGCTGACAGAACAAATGGGCTGACAGAACAAATGGGCTGACAGAACAAATGGGCTGACAGAACAAATTTGGTTGACAGAACAATTGGGCTGACAGGACAAGGAATGTTCATTTGGTTTAAGTTAAACAAAAATTATGTACCCCCCCCCCCTAAAAAACAACAACAAAAAAAAAACAACAACAACAACAAAAACAAACAAAACATACATGGATTTTATGTCCATTTTATCTTCGTCTCCGCGGAAGAAAACGGTGAGATGTTCAGTGACAGTCGTGTCATTAATGTCAACGATGGCAATGCAGAGTGTTTCAATCACCTACATTTACATATCAGTGGCCATCTCACAAACCCGTACAGAAACCATATTTCTGCTCAAGGTTATTACTCAATCACCGCCTTTTGTCTTTTTACAAGACATCATCTACAGCAAACGGGCAACGGCTGAGAAACTTTCCTTCAGCCAATCGACAACCTTATTGTAGGATATCTCTCCGCACAATAAGACTTTCCTGCAGCCAATCGACACACAATAAGACTTTCCTGCAGCCAATCGACACACAATAAGACTTTCCTGTAGCCAATCGACACACAATAAGACTTTCCTGCAGCCAATCGACACACAATAAGACTTTCCTGCAGGCAATCGACACACAATAAGAATTTCATTCAGCCAATCGACACACAATAAGACTTTCCTTCAGCCAATCGACACACAATAAGACTTTCCTTCAGCCAATCGACATACAATAAGACTTTCCTTCAGCCAATCGACATACAATAAGACTTTCCTTCAGCCAATCGACAGCCTGATTTTAGGATATCTCTTCGCACAATAAGATTCGCTCTCACGACGAGTTGAGTTTATGATATCACCTTGGTGATGCTACACTCCTCTTCCCATACTCTACATTCAGTAGCTGTGTTCGTCTGCTGATGTTTAGTCTCATGCTGCCGTCTCCAATATATTTCCTTGATCAAAACCAAATTATCTCTTAAAGTAGGACACACAGGATAACCGCAAAAATCGGTATGCATGTTTATATATTCCTATCCTCAGCATCTTTGAAATAATCTGCCTTGGAAGAAAATTTTCTTTTCGTCATCTTGCAGACTTCGTTTTTTTATTATTATTATTTTTTTTAAAATTATTATTATTTTTTTAAAGAAACGAAAAAAGAGAAACAATTACGAAGTGAAACAAGAAAGTAAACGTGAGATAAATTCGATGTCTTTCAGCAAAGTTACTTAGCCCTAAATTTATTTATTAAATATCCATGAACGTGAATTAAAATATGTACATGTTCAGTATTTTTAGCAATTCACACAGAGAAGCAAAACAATAAAGTCAAAGTGCATCTGAAGTCTCCCTCCGTTGGCTCATTAGGAAAGGTATTTTAAAAATGCCTTATTACATGCTCACAACCGCCAATGGTTACTAAATCCCTATTTATCGTTTAAAATAGTTTTCAACATTTAAACAAAATATGCTAGCAAACACATAAAACAAAGAAAATACGCCACCCCCTCTGCCTCATACGCTTTGGATAACATCGCGGTTTAGTTTTCATTTTTTAAAAATTTGTTCATAGAGGAAGACTTTTTGCCGGAACATTCGTTTCTGTGTAACCTTTAAATAACGTATTTTTTTAAATATCACAGACGTATGCGTCCATGCGTAAGGACTTCACTCCGTACGCCTGCACCATCGTCCCTAAGCCTGACGTGAAGTTCATGGTGGCCGTCACCAAGATAGACGCCAAGAAGGTGGATTACGTGGACGCCCTGAGAGCCAGCGAGCCGTTCATCTTGCAGGGGAAGGAAGCGTCACCCTTCATTTGTAAAATACTGATGCGGTTTAGGAGTCGCCTCCCTTATCAACTGGTGAGTTGCGATCGGTTTTTTGTTTGGAAAAAATGGTGCTTGTGGAGGAGGTAGTGGGGGCTTATGGGATCTACTTTAGAGGTTACTTTGAGTTGAAACAAACGGGAGTAACATAAAATGATAAACTGTTTTCAACCAGCTTGTATCCATGTGTGTTAGAGAGTGCGGGAAAGGTAGAGTTTATAGACATTATAGGGAGGCGTTAATAAATATGTTTACATAATTATGACTTTTAAAGTCAGAAACATTGCAGGAGATTTAAATACAGTTTTTAAAAAACAACATTATCCGGGGTGGGGGCTGGGGTTTGGAGGGGAATAGTACTGATTGATGGATATAGGACTTCATATACTTAATTGATAAATCATAAATGTCAACTGTTTAAAGTTATTGGTTTAAAAAACACACTTTGATTGCGTTGAAATGTATGAATAAATTCATACTCAACTTAGTTATTTTTATTAGGATCTAGACTCTAGCTTTCGTTTTCTAACCAGTTTGTGATCTTGAGAATTAAGAAACGTTTTTGTTCAGATATTGTACTTGTAGCATTTCCTGAACTCAACAGCTGACATGTTTAATGGGGGAGAATCGATCTGCTTTCAGGAAAACTATTATTTCGTCAGTGAGTACTGGCCAGATGGAACTTCTATATGTAAATATGTACAGACCGTTGGTAAATTGACAGAGGACACGGCCAGGTGAGTGACCCATTGACCCTTCTCCCACAGACCCAGCTCCTGATTCATACGAAAGAGTAATGATGTGGTTGTATTGATGCTTTTAGGTTCTTTTTACATATCTATTTATAGTTCTTGCTATGTTTGTATGTAGCTTGAAAATGATTATTTGGCTTTTTTTCTTATTTGATACCATATTTATAAACATTAAAATGATAAAAAATATTATAAAATTATAAATGTTTGATTTAAAAATTGAATATTTCATAATTTAAAGATTAACATAAACAAAAGCAGTTATATCTCTTAACCGTTATACCAGCGGTCATTCAACGTTTTGACTCATTCAATCTTTAAAAGGATTCATTTTTAACATTAAAAGTTGAACCTAGATGGGTTTCAATTATGTCTTAAGTATTTACAAGTTAATAGATGTCGTGGATGACCAGAAAAGTTACCGCCTCGCCCAACCTTAAGAACCATTGGTCTAGATATAAGGCATATGTCACAAAATGTAGTTTTTGGGAATATTACGGTTTAAACATACCTTTTTTTATATGTTTCAATGGGTGTAGATTTTATCTGATGGAACTGGCGGACGCCCTCATGTACATACATCAACACGGGAAAATAATGAGGTAGGATTTTCACCTCATTATGAGGTACATAATTGATGGGCGTGCTCTATATGTGGGTTGTCAATCATTGTCATTGAGCCTCTGATACGTCATGATGGTGCGCTTTCAGGAATATTGGCATGTACCACGCAGACATTTACATCATATTTTCTTTGGTTGGAGTTTAAAAATAAACAAAACATAAGAAACGGCTTAATCTTAATATTATTCAGTCGTTTAAACGAGTTAACAAAACAGATATTAAAATGTGACATAAAAACAGTTTTATTAGCCAGCCGTTTTTTGTGTGTGTATGTTGTTCAAATGGAGTCTTAAGTATCACCTAAATGATTAAACATGTAGTTTCCCCAAAGGAAATTTTTAAGGTTTCCCTTTTGCCCATACTGGGGAAATATATATATATACTAGGGAATCACCCGTCATAAATGACAGAAGTTTAAAAAATCAATATATTTCAGCTTTAATCTATTAATTTTGAACAAATATTTATCAGAAAAAAATCAATATACATAATATAAAAATTTATTAATTTTTGTTTTATTCATTTATTTCCAGTAAGAATTTTAATCTTTTTTTTGTGCGCTGGTATCTAAAATTAGTAGCGTCATCGGGACATAAATTGCAACTTATATATTTTTAGCGCATTTTCGAGATGTCGAAATCGCTATTGCACCCGTTTTGTCCGTCTGTCATCACCCTGATCACAGGATCCATAAGTCCTAGACCCATGATGTATATATGTTTTTTGTATGTCCTGACCTGCCATTGGTGCATCAACACTCAGTTACTCGATCCGTTTAAAAAACCCGTTAAAACTACCAAAAAATATTTCGAATCGAGAAGCAACACTAACTCAGGGAACGGCCGCCATTGCCGGAAGTCGAATGCACAATTCTTCATGCATTGAAGATTGGTGTGAAAGGGTGCAAAATAATTAGTGTTTTTTTTTAGTTGACGTCATTAGAATATGTGTAAAAGTTTAGAGAGTTTTACGTCATCATTTGTGGTGACTTGTAGTTAGATTAAAGAGAAAATATTTTTTTTTTAAATGTAAAGAAATGAATTTTAAATTTAAAAAAATGTCAGGTATATTCATTACACAGGAAAATTCATAAAACTATGTCTAAAATCTAAACACAATTACTGACAACTACATAATGCTGAAATCTAACATAAGTACTGATCGATAATACAAAAATGCGCTAACACGTCCTGAGTTCCAATAGGGACCAGGCTTAACATGATTTTTTTTTGAGTATTCTTGGTGCGCAGCTATCTAAAAATAGTAGTGTGACGGACGTTACATTGAGAATTATATATATTTGATCGCTACCAGCTGTGATGAGATTTGTGCGGACTCTTAGACTCAGTAACCCCTAGCACTTGAACCACCCCGAGAGGAAGGGGGGGTAACCAGACATCGCAAAAGTTGACAGAAATGCGTGCATACTTTCCGCTACGGGGCTGAATAAAGGAAGTCCTAATACCATTGGTCATATTTTGGACACAACCAATCGAGGATAAGGGAAATCACATGACCATCCAAAATATAAACCGTGCACAGACACCAATTCAGTCTTTTCCACTGCCCAGCCACGGGGTATTCGTCAGACAAGATCGGTCACCGTGCTATATCTAGGAAGAGCCAGCAATCGCCAGTCTAGTAAGAGTGAACTCTTATCTTATTTTATTCATGCATTATCGATTATCACTTGTATTTTGTTATGGCCGATTGATATCAATCCTGTCCGATTGACATGGATTTATTACCCCACGGGACACATGGTACCGTGTTGGGACCCCTGTATATTATTCTTGCCAATAACATGTTTGCTTAAATTATAATGTGCCTACACACGCGATCTCCACCAAATAGATGGAGTAGCGTGTGTGGATGTTTATTTATATCTTTAGTTGTGGAGATTGTTTTATTGATTGCTGAACTCACGTGTGAGGTGTTCGCCAAATAGGCCGACGCCCGTGAAAGTAAGCATACAAAATTAATCAAATTAGTATGTCAAAATTGTTATTCCCTTCTGGCGGCTTGCTCTGAACGGCTTGTCGTGGAAGGAGGAAAGTCATAGATCTATGGAATAGAAGATTCCCCGAGTCTTATTTCTATTTCCATAGACTGGTTCCTGGTACGCCCGAGTCAGATAGCCTACATCTGAATTCCCGGAATACGACCAGAGGTACTACACACTTGAAGCTGTCGGACCACCGTCCCCCTTCTTGTGTATGATTGCTGTAGAGAGGAGTGCTACCCTTGCCACGNCGTCACAGAGCCCTGTGCTCTGCAACCTTCCGGCAACCGGTGTTTTACGCCGTTGAGCCGATGCCGTCCTCTACGGGCGAAGTTATCTTTTGAAAGCACGAGGATAGAAGTGCCAGCGTGTACGATCGACCCAGATCGACATCGCATCCTACACCTTATTTGTCAACTCAGCTGACCGCTTCGTGTTTGTCAACACGAGAAGAACAACAGGCCGAGAGCACCGTCATCACGTCACCTGGAGACAGAACTAGGTCGCTGCGTGATACAGACACCGTAGAACATCTCAGCGCTAGGGGCGGGACTGACCTCGAGAGCTGACGTCCTTCAGCACGGCGCAGCTAGACCACCCGTGTCACCCGCAAGACCCAGCGACCAGGGACTACACACCTTTAAATTAAGTATACCCCTTAAAGAGACATCGGCATAGGGCAGGCCGTAATGATGACATCTAGATAGCCTATTCACTATTTGTTTAAATAAGTTAACATAAGGGCACCTCGTTATCTGCCCAGTAATTGGTCATTGTATATATTGTAAATTAAAGATTATAATTTGTATTATACTACGGTTCTTGGTCTTAATCATTTGCGGAGATCACTGAAGCGTATCCTTGTGTGTGCAAACTAATAATAATAATAATAATACCCTAGACAACAGCCACATAACACACATTCCACCACACCAGCCACAGCCACGTAACTTACAAAGCTAAAACTGTACACTGTACTTAGTGTTGGTTGAAAATGTGTATCCAATTGACTGCAGGCGACTGTCCATCTGCGCCATGCTCATTGAGCCATACGGTCATCTCAGACTCGCACCTTACACCTTGTGTGAACAGAACCTGGACTGCGGCCAGGCTTGCAACATGCTGGTCAAGAATTGCGGTGACCAGTTTTACGCAGCCCCAGAGGTCAGTCGACTTCATGCGACCACATGGCGGATTTTAAGTCCATTAATTTAAAAGAAGACATGTGACATATTTTCACTTGATAAAAATTATTAAATTTGTCAATATTCCTCCTGTGATTTTAATTAAAACAACAGACGTATTCAAACTTCACATATCACAGTGCTGTTCTTTGATGTTAAATTTTTTTTTATATCAAGGGAAGTAACATTGTATAACCATTTCTCTATGTCTTTAGAGGGTATTCTACCTTAGCTCTTCAATTAATATCCTCCAGGTTGTATTCGGTGTCGATGTTCAGTATGTAGCAGACTGGTGGTCCTTCGGGGTAATAATGTATCAGATGCTGACTGGCGAGGTATTTTTGTTTATCCCGCCTTGGACTTTGTTTTCCATCAATAATTGTGAATGAATAAAACTAAAAGCGTAGTATTGAATTATTGTTAAGGCATCAATCGTCTAATTAGTTAAAGATTTTTTGATTGATGTTTTAAAGAAAATAAAATGTATTACTTTTTGACTAACACGAAATTAACACAAATTACTGAAACTTCCTCAGCTGCCGTTTACTGGACGAACTTTGGGTGACCTTGGCAAGGCCATCACAGAATGTACACCTGAAATCCCAGACTACCTTTCAGGGGAAGCCACAGCGTTGCTGAAACACGTAAGTAATCATTACACGAACAAAAGACACATGGTTACACTTACATGAACAAAAGATCCACATGGTTACACTTACATGAACAAAAGAAACATGGTTACACTTACATAAACAAAAGATCCACATTGATACACTTAACATTCTGTGTAGGATTTTTGTTTTTTGTTTACAGCATATTTTTGTTTTAATAAAATACCCACTTTAAAAATGAATCTCCGAAACAAACAATTGCTCCTTATCTGAATTAAAAACCATCAAACTTTAAAGCTGTATCATAGTTTAAAGGTCGCACAAGAACCAAGTACGAGATGGCGTAATCGTCACAAAATAACAGAGCAGTGACAGTATTTCAGGCAAACTTTTAACAACTCGGTAGTGTCCGGGTTTGATGGACAGCTCGCTGAGATGCTGAGAATATAGATCAAACCTTTCAATGTGTATCTTGGGAAACAATTATCAGTCAATAATACCACGTCTCTCGTTTTATTACTTTTATTTAAATGTCTTTTAATTTCTAGGCTTTTGTAATACGTTTTCTTTTTGTGTCTGTTTTCTGCCGCTCAGCTCCTCCACAAAGACCCGAGAAGACGCCTTGGATTTAGCCAGGATCTGGCCACAGGCTCCGAGTCCGGATCTCTAGCAGTCAAAAATCATCCGTTCTTCCAGACGGTGCTGTGGCGACACGTCAGAAACACGATGATAACCCCGCCCATTCAGCCATTAGAAAGTAACACGTTATTTTATCCTTTATCTGAATCAATTCTATTATTGTATGGTCAACATTGAATCCCGTTCCGATGTTTAAAAAAAATGATTGAAAGAAAATGATTTTCTACGTTAATCTTTCAAATATATGTTTCCTTCCTTGCTAACAACTCCTGGTGGTGAAGGATCCGAGGCTGCTTGATCAATTAAACACGATAGGTGACCTTCGCCGGTGACCTTCGTCGCTAAATAAGTAAATTTTATTGTGGGTCTCAAACAACATGCAGTATGCCTTATAATTACGCAATCGATGGAGATTGCCTTGAATCCCGGGAGAATAGTGTTATTATTTATATTAATTTTTTCTGCTTTCAAACTAATCTAGCTTATATTCTGTAAGTTTGAAGTTAATCTCTTAACGCTTTGGCTCCACAACTGAGCCACAAGCTCTACGTCTGTTGAGCTATGCATTACAACATTTTCTGAACATATGACTAAATCCGCGCCTCAACCTCCACGTCTTTGCTCGGGGCACGAAGTCAACAGTTGAACCACCGTCTCAGAGGCTAGGCTCAGGCTGCAATGCCGGCAGTTTGATTCACTGTTGTGGTCTACCCTGTTGAAGTAAGAATTGTTTGGGCAAATGATCCGTTCTCATTTGAGTCACCACACTCTGGTGTTTGCGACTTATATACCCCCATAGCTTACTTTGATTTGACCTGAGCATGTTGGCATTTACACCTCTAGCAGTCGTGTTGTTTTTTTTTAAACTAGAGCTTGCACTAGCGATTGGCTCTTTATTAAAATTAGCTATTTAGAATGAGAGCGAAACACAGACTGCTAGTATATTTATCTTTTCTTTAAAAGTAGTCTCCGTTTACTTTTGCCCTGAGGAGCTTCTGGTGACAGTTTCACAGAGCACTAAAGTGTGAACAACATTTTATTCCAGTTTCCTGATCTTGTGCCATTCCGCATACAATTTCAGGATTTTATTTACAAATTGAATGTAAGGCGTATTTATTACATATTCCTTAAGGGCGCTACGGTGTTACATTTACACTGATTGTTCTCATTTAACCATGTGTGGTATGCTCACGAGTATAACGTTTTGTCTTATATAAACATTTTCTGATTTTAGTTTGCTAGTTAAGTCAGAATTTTTGAAATGTTTTCTTTTTTCTATTCGAGGCTCTCTTTTTTTTCCAAACTTTAAGTTAAAATAAAATAACATTATGTCACCGGTAGAGTTAATTGTTTTGTTTCAAATCAGATCAGTATGTGGGGGAAAAAAATAAAGCTTAATGTTGCAATTAAATATTTAATTGTAGTTAAAATTTCAACCATAAATGAGGCCATTTTTAATGTCATTTCAAATTTACCACAAAACCTACAACCTTGCAAAAAGCGCATCGTTGTCTTTAGTTTATATTCTCACAAACTCCTATAGACTTAGTTTCAGATATCCCATTTTTGTGTGTCTTCCATGTCTAGTGTCTGCCAACTTCATCCCAATACGTAAAGACAACAAAGCGAGGCTCTGTACGACCAAGTGATGCCAAAGCTCAGATACCAGTTCGAGGTGGCGAGTAACCAACAGTGTCATGTCAGATCAATTCATTTCGTTGCTTTATTTTCCCCCTTCAGATTTATGCCATGCGGCATCCATGAATGTTTTGTTTTACGCACGACAAATATAATCACTCGTCTGCTGTAAGTTAATATTTTCTCTATAAACTGTCATTATTTTTAAAGAATTAAGCCATTACTTTTTAAACTAGCTATATACAATTTTTAAAAAGCACACTTTGTTAAATATATATTATATAAATGCATAAATTTTTGTTTATAAAACTCTGATTTTAGAATACTAGAAATATCATTTTTTTTAAAAAAAATTATTTATTATACAAATGTTATTTTATTCATGTCTGCCCACTCGCTGGGGTTGACTTTCTTTTTCTTTAGCAAGAAAGATAATTAAAGTGAAAATAAAAAGTATAAAAAGCCCTGAGTATTTTGTTTATGAGTTACCGCCAATTGATCTCTTCGTTGTTTAGTGTCCTACTTTGTTGCATCATTAAAACAAGAGATCATTCATTATCGGTATAGACTATGTTCGTAAAAGCACACATTACCAAAGTTTTATTTATAATGACAGTCGTCGGCTGTGTTGATACTTGACCACTACAACCAGTGGCGTTACTAGGGGGTGCGGTGGGGGCGGGCCGCCCCGGGTGACACCACACAAGGGGTTACACCAAATGTAAAATTCTACATGATCCCGTTATTTGACACTGGAAAATTCGGAGTTCTATGAGGTAAGTTGTGAGGGGGGGTGACACCAACCCTAGTGACGCCTCTGACTACAACACCCTTGTATGAGGCTCAAGCTAGTTATTAATTAAAGATTACTTTCCACCAGTATCGTCTGAGAAGGGATCTTAACTTTTTCTAGATTTAAAAAAATATAGTTTGTTTGTAAATTCTGGTGGCAGTAAACAAGTTACTGTGAAAAATATGGCGAATATCTATTTTTAAGTTATTGCAACCAAGAATGCATGCTAATAATTGATTACAAAAACACAATTTTACAAAAAAGTTTTTTTTATTTAAGTGACTTTGTTACGACGTGTTATGTTTATTTCAAAGTTTACATTAATATTTAATTATGTTTATTTGAACAAAATTACATTATAAATACCTTTAAAAAAATTGTAATAGTTTTTAAACAATTAAAAAATTAGGTAAAAGAAGGCGAAAAACTGTATAAACTCACTTTAAATTTCAGACGAGTTTAACTTTAAATGCAGTAAAATATTTACGTGTAAAATCATTATTGAAAATATTTCGTACACATATTTCGAGCAGGAGTCGGGAAACCATGGCTCGCGAGCCAGATGTGGCTCTATTGATGGCTCGCAAGCCAGATGAGGCTCTTTTGAAGAACCCATCTGGCTATCAGACAAACGTTCGGTTATAATTTTTAAAAAACACGTTTTTTTCAGACTCATTTGATCTACATTTTAATTGCATATTTTTAAAAATCAGCATAAGGATGTTATTGAAAAGAATTCAGAGGCATAGTTATTGTACTTTTAGAGTTGAAATTGCACAAAATGCACATATTTAATGAAATTTTTAGTTTTAAACATAATGTATGGAGATTCACAGAATTACTTTCAAAATCTGTGTTTTTTTCCTTTCAAACAATTTTCCCGACCCCTGGTGCAGAACGTAGAGTTCTTTGCCAATTAAAAACAAAAACTATAAGTGCCAAACAAATAAGCCACAATTAACACCGGTTTAAAAGTTCTTAAACAAAATGAGCATAGAAAAGTACAATCACTTGACAGTGGGTGAAGTTAATTGTCAAAGAAGCTATGTTATTGTGCTTAACGTCAACTGTCGTAAAGCGATGTTGAGCGACCTTGGCTACTAGCTGTCATTAAATGCTTATTAATATTCTTAAATGGTTAACATAAAAGACGTTGAAATATAAATTAGCATATAGTTGATTTTAGCGCTGTTTTAGTGAAATAATTTAATATATAATTACAAGGTTTCACAGAGATAAAAAAAATTATATAGATCTAAATGGCCAAAGTAAAAACACGATCTAGACAACATTTCAATTCCATAATAACTATTACAGTTTATGTATTTCATTTTCTGATTTAGCAAAATCTCGCTTATCGTCAAACAATACAGATTTGTGTTCGTTGTATCCACTTTATTTATTACTATAAAAAAATCAAAGGAAATTTTACGAAATCTATATATTGCACATTCCTAAATATATTGATTTCATTTACTTTGTGATGCGGTGAATAAAATATGAAAAAAAATTATACACCAACAACCAATTTATGCTTTGTAAAATAAATCACTTTTAAGTTTCTCACTTTGACTAACACACACTATTGTGCTAGCCGATTTTTACATATAATAAACATTAAAATAAATATCATTTAGACTAATACAAAAATGATATATGCCATGATGGTAACAAAACAAAAAGGATAATGTGCCATTCACAAGTGTCATATCGAGCGTTTGCCATATATATAATTTTTGGGTAACATTGGTCACATTGGTTGGTTCACATTTATCACAATGGACAGTTAAACTATATCATAATGGACAGTTAAACTATATCACAGCGATCATTTGGCAGCTAGCACATGTCACAATGTGCAGGTGAGTAATATATTGGATCCCTAGTTAAACCGTACCAGAATGACGTCCGTTAATTAAAATTTTGATACCCGCCATTACAACATTAAGATCAACCAATCACAATTTTCGTTCATTATATTTGGGCGAACTGATCGTCATAAACATTACAGTTGGAACTTTATTTTGAAGTCCATTAGTCAAACGTATTTGCTGATAACTTAACTAGGGATTGCTCTGATTTGAGAGGGTGTGGCAGTTGTGAATCCTACGTGTATTCATTTCTTAAAAACACCACTTCCTGTGGACGGGTTTTCTGATGATTGTGTTCAGGTAGTTGCGTGTGCTGAGGTAAACCTGACGACCCTTGTAGTCCACGAGAGGACCGTACCAGGCCAGCCTGGGCAGCTTGTAGCGGGTCCCGTACGGGCATTTGTTTCTCATGCCGTCCCTTTTGGCCACCGTTTCGTGCGGGATGACGTCACAAGACGACTTAAGGTCCCGCATGGCTAATTGGAAGGTCAGTGAGCCCTGAGGTAAGGGAGGTAATTTGAAACAATGATCACATGTGTGGTCGGCGAACAGGTTCAATGCAGTTACAACATTAGAACAACGGCATTGAGTTTTCACTTCCGGGTTAACGGTGTCTGCCAGTGCAGTGTGGTAATCAGTCCGATCGTGTTTTGGGTTAGGATTGATTTTAACACAGTCTTGTTTAGTGCGTCGTGAACATTTCCAATGAAAGTGGTTTTCAGAACATTTTGGATCGCGGCCTTGGAACTGAATACCCGTGGTGGCTTTATTCGACGCCCCTTTATTATGATGAAGAATATTATTTTCAGTACGAAACATTGTGCTGGATGCAAGCAAACCAGGGGAGGATGCATGATTTTCTGTTTGTTTGTGAATAACGAGAGGCGCAGAGTTTCTCCTTTGAAAGTTGTACATTTTGACCCCCTCAGAAAAGTGCACCATTTTTGGCTCAGTCGTGAAGTGTACGACAAAATACGTCCAGAAATAATATCTCTTGATATCACAATAGCGGAAAAATGGCGTTTAAAAAAGCTGGTCTTCCCTCTGGTTATTATCGACGCTACTCACCAGGAGTTTCAAGCGTACAAAAAACCAACGCGTAATTTAAAAGTTCAAGAGAAGAAATCGTTAAGTTCAAGACGAAACAAAAAGGGTAATCAAACCGTTTGAACTCAACTGCAACAAATTGAAGAGAATCCTGGAAAAGTACATTCGGTTAGTGTCTTTTCTGTATTTTTAAATTTTTTAAATTAAAAATGAAGGAAAAAATTCACTTCATAAAATAAAGAATATTCCTTAAAATTATTTAGCACTGCTAATGTTTTCCTCGTTACCACTTTAAAAACACAGATGTCCTCATAAAACATATGTTTTCTCTTGATGCTTTTCAGACTTTATGTGGCCGAGTCTCAGACCAGAAGAACTGAAGCTTCCTACTGGGTGGTGTCGTAGAGCGGGCGTCTTCAGGAACAATGAAGCAGCAGGCGACTTATAACAGAACCGAGGGACGAGACGAATGTTTACATTAAGGCTACTTTTCGCCGTAATCTTTGGAAAAGTGTAATTATTGGAAGGGAGTGGGGAGTGTGTGTGGGGGGGGGGGGAAGCCATATCGTGCTCTAGTACAGCTGACTCGTCGTGGGTCAAGGTCACCATTGCTCAAACATTCGAGTGGTCTGTTGTGGTTAGGCGACTGTAAATGTCAGGCGTAGACAGTTTCGATGGCAGTTTGTTGTGAGGTAATGCTCGAATATCAGAAAACGCCAACAGCGCGCGTTTTAATATTTTTTTTTTTACAGTTTTCTAAAACAAAAATGTGTAGGCTCTTGTACGTTCAGGTCATCTTCAAGGCGTACAGCTTACCTTAAAGAGTATATAAAATTACCTTTCAATTTGATCATTCCTACCACGGAATCCTATCTTATACAAGCAGAAGTAGAAGTCCTATTTTCATCCTTTGTTTATTGCTAGTCTCGCAGCTTTATTAGTTTTAAATGACGATAATGTGTTTGTTTCTCCGGATGGTTCGGGACACATTCCAAATCCTAAGTCCAGATGGGAATTGGTAGAATTGTTATGTTTTTCTTTTACCATGCGGAAAAGAAAAGTGTTTTTACTCCTATGCCTACCCGAGGCTTGCATTACATTATATTTGTCTTTTGTAAAATTTCCAAGTAACAATTGATTGCTTTATATATTATTTTTACTTTATTTGTAATTTATTTTAAAAGTGGTTGATTTTCGGGTGCATCTGATATTACGGTATAAGTGACATTGAAACATAAGGAGCATACAATTGTAATGCTTAACACAGCCGCCTTGTTGGAAAAAATGCTCTGAAAATTAAACTTTTTCATTTAATTAACGGAGGAAGACATCTGCTGAAGATGAGACAATGAATATCATGATTCAATTTCTATTACGATTAAGGGAGAAAATAGGCGTGGCTTGTTCATCATTTCTAAGGTCGTGACACGTCAAGTAATGTTACTATTTTTAGCAAGATTTTTGTTTTTCTAGTACATAGACTTTATAAAGGAAACAATATGTTTGCAAATTATTTTGATATTGAATTTGGTAACACGTTTTTCTCCGAGTCATTAACCAAAAGTACCAAAGAGCCTGCGAAGAGTGCCCAAATACCCAACCCCCCGGTATTTTTAATAGTTTTTTGTTAATGACATTGGTCTAAATTCTAATTGAAAATCTATTAATAGATCTCTTTATCACTTTAAACGACAAGAAGATCTTGAAGGGGGGAAGGTATCTGTGTGAGATAGTTTTAACAGCATTTCCTTTTCCAAACATGGCGCCTGGGGTGTTGTTGATACTCGTTTTGACTCTTTTATGTACTGCCAATATATTTTTTTTAACATTTAAAGACTTATAATGGCGTTACACATAAAATAGCGAGACAAATTGTAAATCACAGACTTTGAAAACAATTATTTAATTTCCTTAAGTTGATTGACAAAAAGTTGATTGAAATGGAACTTTAGTGTTGATGAGGTCAAAGTTTCACTTTTAAGTGCAATACCAACTTGATGAGATCTTCCCAGATAAAAAATCTGTAACGAGTCACATCGACTAAATTTACTTTAACGTGAACCTTTACTTTTATTATAAAAACTACATAGTACGATTATCAAACTTATGGTTGTTTTTGTATATACGTTTTCAAGCTACATCAAAGATATATGTTATATTTTACACTAGACTTAAGTAACATGCCAAAAGAAAAGTACAGAAATATTTTGTCCTAAATTTCAGTTGACATAAGTTTCACTTTTGTTATTTTTGCCTAGTTGCGTGATGTTTTTAGTTCTTGGGGTCAAATCTTTTTTATGCTGATTTATGGTCCTCGAATCAGGTCAACAGTGAATGTCACCCAGATATCTTCTCCTACGATTCTCAAGCTACAAAACATTTTTTAAACTTCATTTTACATAGATAGTTTATTCCTTATTTTTGTACCCTAAACTTATTAGACAACATTTATTGACTCTATTAATTGAGATCCACCATCACTTTTGGTGAAAGAAGTTTTTTTAACTTTCGCAAAAATGTTTAGACGGGCCCTATCTAAGTATATTATTTTCAGAGGCTTGCTATTTGTATGATTGTCTTGAAGGGCGACCACCAGAATTATGGAACCACCGATCTAGATCCGTATCATACCAAGTCGAAGGCTTAAAAGGATTAAAGAGGATTTGCATATGAAAAGCTTACAGGAAAGTTTGTGTACCGAGTGCCGGTACGCTGAGCCCCGACGATGGAAAGCCTGATCTAAGCTGGACTGTTGTGTGGTTTGTATTAGACTTGTTGCTCAACATGAGGCCAACTTACTCAGCTTTGTTCATGGGCCTTAGTCAGTGTCAGCCTTTTCGTAACGGGTTCGCGTGGCTATGAGGCCGTCCATAAAGTACGTCACGCTATATTCGGCAATTTTTAACTCCCCCCTCCCCCTGTCACAAACTGTCACAAATCTCGCCCCCTCCCCCCAAAGTACGTCACACTTTCGAACAAAAAATATTTTTTATTAGCAAAATAAATAAAATTTGAAATAAAACACCGTGATGTCACACATGGCCAGACACCCGCCTCACACTGTCACATACTGTCACACTTTCTTACACCCCTTCCCCTCCCTCTGGAGCGTGACGTACTTAATAGGTGGCCCCTATGCGGCGTAGAGAAAAATGAGAGTTAAAAAAAGAGAGGAGTGGGTGATAAAGAGAGGGAGAGGGAAAGTAAGAGACAGAGTGAAAAAATAATGATAGATAGAAAGAGAAAGAGAGAGGGGAAAGAGACACAAAATAAGAGAGAAAATGATAGAGATAGAGAACGAGAGAGAAAGAAGTAGAGTGAGAAAATAAACAAACACAACGAGAGACTGCATGGGATGGATGGAGTACAGGAAAGAACAATGAAACAGAGGTTTTGAGAGTATGAGAGGGAGAGAGAGAAAGAGAGAGAGGGAGGGGGAGAGAGAGCATTAAATTTAATAAATCAAGTTTGTGGGGGGGGGGGGAGTGTGCCCGCTACTAAAGGATGAAGAGAAGAGAGTGTATAAAAAGATAAAGATAATGAGGTAGCTAAATGTAAGGAAGTAAAGGGAACTAATGAAATCCTATGTGTCTGTCAGAGAGAAGTGGTTGTGGAGGGGGAGGGGCAGACAGCAAGAGAGATAGAATATGAACACATTTTTTTTAAAGAGTTAATTGAACCAGACAGAATCGGCCTGTGGCTGGAACCCTTGTGGGACATTTGAAGACCAAGTTAAAACTTTAGGTAAACCTTTCCCCTGCATTTGATGGTAACATATTTGTTTTTACTTTTTGCCAATTCAGAGCCCTGAAATATCCGAAGACCTCTTAAATGGCCAAACTATCGCTTCTGGTTCTGAAAAAATGAAATTTAAAGTTCAACCCAAGGACCCAAACAAAGTTACAGTTCCACATAATAAATGTATCCTTTCAGTTTACTACTATTTAAGGCAGAAAATAAATTAATGCAGTTCTACAAATAAACCGCCTGTATCCGTGCCTAAAAATACGTTAACTAAATCCATCGACAGGTGTTGCGCAACTGCGTCAGTCAACGAAAAGATATCAATGAATAGCGCGGAATAATTGCTACAAGCCTCCTGGAAGAATTTCTAAATACAGACCATTCACTGTGTGCTTTCGGGCACGAACGATGCGCAGACGACTTAATTGTTCATTCATAGCTGCACCGTTTTGGTGTGATCAATGTGTCTGTGGCTGACTAAACGAGATTGTTGAGAATTGGCGTCATTTGATATTGATGTCTTGGGGGTTGGAAAGTATGCTATGAACAGGAGTTTTTTTTTAGTTTTACAAAAAATGTTTGGCTGAAGCGAAGTATGTCGACCGTTACGTCACAACGCTACCGGTTTCTGGAAAATAGAGTTCTATAAATTCTAAAAGGATTTTCAAAAGTGGAAGGTTGTGGGGTTTGGGCTAGGTAAAGCTTTAGAGTTTTCATAATATTGAAGGTTTCAGGGTTTGGGTTAGGTATAGCTATAGAATTTTGATTTTAGCTTTTTAAAGAACGTGCCATAACAACAAAGATGGCCGCCGGTAATGGCCGTGACGTCACGGTCGATATACTTCATTTTAACCAAATGTTTAACGGTTTTCCTAAGCGAATGGAATAGAAGATAGTTCAGGGAACTTATAGAAAAGAGATGCCATTTATTGCTGCTTAGTGGATTTATAAGAAACATAAGGCATTAACATTTTTAATGAGAAAATTTCTGTGTTGATTTGAATAGCTGAAATTGATAAGACTAGAGACGATAACGACATGAGGGCCCAGTGGCGTAGCTAGGGGGGGGCGGAGGGGGCGGTCCGCCCCGGGCGGCACTCATTCAAAGGGCGGCATTAGTGGGCATTTGAAAAATAAACCCAGCCATTTCCGAAAACCACCCCTTTTCCTTTGAAGGAGGAAAACCATAGTGAAACAAAAAGAATCTCAATTTTGAATGTAAATTACCGGATTCGTGCAACATTTGTTTGCTTACACAGTGGTTGTTATAACTAACGCAGAGCAGTTTAAAAATTTAAAAATCGCTCAAAAAGGTAACTATTTGTTTGTAAAATTAAGCGGTATACGTCACAGATGGCGCTTTTATAAGAAAACTGCCCCAAAAAAACAACACATCCCCGCTGGTGCGAGTATATATGTAGTATTAATATCGCGAAACAGTTTTACCGTGGAATTTTGACATTTGCAGAACGATGCGCTATAGAACATAGTGGTCCACATATTGTGTTTAAATTGCAAGTAGTAAATTATATTACTGTTTCAGGTTTTATAAAATTATTTTAAGTGAACTTATTAAAAATAAAACTGACTTTGTTTTTATTGCATTAAAGTAACACATATAGCTTGTATTTTTCATTAATATACAGTTATTAATTAAAAATTAACTATTATTCATTTATCCGTTAATAAACACCACAATAATATAGATAATTCAGAAAAAGACATACTTAAAAATTTCAAGCGTCTAGGAAAATAAAATTGACATCTGAAGTAAGTAGTAAAACGAGATCAGATGGTGAAATTTTATTCAGTTCATGACAATCTTTTACTTTTCTGTGATATCTCAATTTATGGGAATCCATCTGTTTTAAATTAATGCAAACTATGCAAATCCATTTGATAAAACAAAGATATGTGCTAATACAGAACACTGTTACAGAGAGTTGGAAATATCGACTAGATAAAAAGTTAAAAGGAAAAAGAATTGAGTGGGGTAAATTCAAAAGACGTGGTTCTATCTTTAGAGCAAGAAGTACATCGAGAAATGTTTTAAAACATAGATGTAATTATAAAAGATAAGAAAAGAACGAGGTGAAGATTTACATGTCCTTGCAGGAAAATATTCGTGTATAATACTAAACCATCTAGGATTCTAAATGAAGAATTTGAACATCAATTAAATTTCTTTCTTTACATTGATAAAGAAATGTTCGAGATTGAAAGAGAAAGGATCCAGGTTTTTATCTCAATACACGCTGCCAGTCTTAGATATTGCGGGCCCCTATGCAGCTTGGTATGCTAAACTAATTGCGTGGGCCCCAAATTGGGTAGGGATAAGTATTAATAAGGATAATAAGTGAAAATTAAGATAGTTTGGGCCTATGAAAGCGCTGGGCCCACTGAGACGCATAGGTTGCAGGAGCCTAAGACAAGCCCTGGCTGTACCTACACTGTAAGAAGAGGCATTATGTTTTTAAAAAAAGGAGGGGACATACCCCCTTGATAAATAAAAATAAATTTAACAGTAAATATTGGAAAATTCTTAATCCAACATTACAATTTGGTTAATAGTTTTTTTTTCAACAATTGCTATCAGTGTATCTAACTGTGAAAGGAGCTTATCCAAACTAAAGTTGACACACAAAAAAATTCGCTTCACAATAAGTGATTTAAGACTAAAAAATCTTGCAATATTGTCTGTAGAACATGATATTACAAATTATATAAATTTCGATAACATAAAAAGCAATTTTTTTGACTATGAAAGATAGGTGAGTAAGTAAATTTATAAATAATTAAAAATATGTTTACAAACTGATGTATACAATTTCTTCTTTTTATTAAAAAAAAATTCATATATTTATAAATAAAAAATAAAAGCATATTGATTGTTAATGTTTTTGGGTGTAAATTTGGAATATCTTTTGTCTCATTTGGGGTAGGGGGAGACCAGTGACACCATAACTTTCTTGTGGCCTTCAAAACAGTTATCTTGTATTTTTATAATGTGTATTTATAGGTTTATCATCTTATACGGCCTCTTTTATTACTGCTTACAAAAATAAGGCCTGCAGTGGTAAAATTTTTCCCTATCTTTTACAATGTACTTCTTCTCAATTACAATTATTTATTCATGCTTATTAATTTATACAAACCATCATATGATTAACTTAAAAAAGAGGGCGGCCATAAATGACGTCACGTGATTTCGGCTGATTTTTACCCCCTGCCCCCTCGTCACACGACGTCACGAAACGAAAACTTAGACCCCTTCCTCAATGTGACGTGACAAAGAGCCTCCCCCCCCCCCATCAAGCGGTATTTTGTATGTGAAAATGAGCATGTTTATTTATTATTATTTTTTTGCCATTTAAATATGTTTTTAATTTACGGTTGCACTCTTACAGCTAACACGCGTGAAACCTCGTAAATCGTCATTGAATAAAGTTTGGGTAATCATATATTTCAGTGTCACTTTTATTTAAAATTGCGCGTTTTGAATGAAATCAAATGTGTGACCCCCCCCCCCCCCGATGCGTGACGTCATATATGGGTGGCCCTTAAAAGGGCGGCTTATTGGAGGCCGCCCCGGGCGGAAAAAGCTCTAGCTACGCCAATGCATGAGGGTAATAGTTAAGTAAAGTTAGATCGGCAGGACAAGACAAAATATCGAACTAACGCAACTTGGTTAAGTATTAAAACATTTGTATGGACAAGACAAAATAACACGGAGAAGGGAGCTGTAAAGTATTATGTGAGAATCCCTAGGACAAATGCTAACGCCCTGATGCAAGTTGTGTAGAAAGGAAATATCCGCAAGACAAGATAATTTAACAAATATAACTAGCTCTATTGATTACATTCTCTAGGGTGTTTGTGTACAAGCAGTTCTGCATCTTGAGAATACGGTCGAACGGTAATCACAGACCCTGTCTATGGTGTTTTCAGTGGGTCGTAAAGAGGTTCTCACAAAACGTAGTTGTACCCTAACATAATGCATTGATAATTACAACAGTTCACGGACATTCCTCCATTTTCTTGTACATTTCTCGCATATGTTTTGAAACTTTAAAAAATTTAATTTAACTTTCAACTCTCAGTTTGGGTTCATTTCTTATGAGTGTTAAATCCATGTTCCAGTTAACAAATTTCAATTTAATCTTTTTCAAACCCCAGAATACATTTAAGTGCATGATTGTAAAGGTGGTCTGTGCTTTTATTATTCAATAAATTGGCTTTTTATATTTAAAAAAAATCGTAATCTCTCCCGTCAAAAACCGCACTAGACTTGAACTGACCAGGAAAGAGATTATAACATCTTCAAAACTTGTTATGTCAACAAATGACGTGGGATGAAGCGTTTTGGTTGCATGACATTTTATCTTAAACATAGGTGCCATTTTCGGTCTACCTCCGAGCTTTGATATTGGAAGGTGGCGGCGAGCTTATTAGACCAAGCCGGTTCTAACTTACCATTACTACGTCACTATCAGCAGGAGAGACTTAAGTTTTTTTGTTTGTTTTTTTAGCGCATTTTCGAGAAGTCGAATGCGCTATTGCACCCGTTTTGTCCGTCTGTCCGTCTGTCATCACCCTAGATCTCAGCAACCATAAGTCCTAGACCCATGATGTATATATGTTCTTTGTATGTCCTGACCTGCCATTTGTGCATCAACAATCAGTTACTCGATCCGTTAAAAAAACCCGTTAAAACTACAAAAAAACATTGCGAATCGAGAGATAGAAGACAGAAGAGATAACACTGGCGCAGGCAAGTCGAATACATCGTTTTTCAAGCATTGAAGAGTTTTTACTTTCTGTTTTTTTGTTGTTGACGTCATTAGAATATGTGTAAAAGTTTAGAGAGTTTTACATCATCATTTGTGGTGACTTCAATCAAGATCATAGCGGCCCAGGGGCAGAAATTGAAAACTTTTTCGAAACAAGCTTCAACATTCAACTACTTTCAACAAGATTGGCAACCACGATCTATCAAACAACAATTGGCGGAGTATTTGGGCGATTAGCTGATTACAATTTAGAATGTTTCATTTATGAGTCCTATTTCAGTGACCACAAACCACTTGTAGTTAGATTAAAGAGAAAAAAAAAAAAAATGTAAAGAAATGACTTTTAAATTTAAAAAATTTCAATTATATTTATTACACACAAAAATTAATAAAAATGTGTCTAAAATCTAAACGCAATTACTGATAACTACATAATGCTGATATCTAACATAAGTACTGATACATAATATGAAAATGCGCTAACACGTCCTGAGTCCAAAAAGGGACCAGGCTTAACATGATTTTTGTTTGTTTGTTTGTGTGTGTGTGTGTGTGTGTGTGTGTGTGTTTATTACTGAGATGAAGAGAAAGAAACACATGCGTAATATAATACAAAATGCACGCACATTAAACACACATATTCACACTATAACACACACATGCACCCTCACTTATACTTACACTTATACCCACACATACACAGACATACATACATACATACACACAAACTTACACACAACACAGCATTCCGTCGCTATAATAATGACTTATTAACCTCCCACCACCTGACGTCAATACCCACTCGTTCTAAGCCTCGTTTCAGAAAATTATACAATATTCTCCTTAAACGCTCAGCCGCTAAACGGAGCATTTTATACCAAATTTAAAAGCCATTAAGTTTGTAATCTTCCCAACAACTGCCGGGTAGCTCGTAACCATGACAACCGCCAATTTTTTTTTCCGACGACGCCGTTACTGGCAGGTAGGTCACCAAGCGCTGATAATTATAGCTATTGACACGGCGTTAAAAAGAACACGAAATAGTTGACAAGTATTTAGTTTTAAACACTTGTTTACATTCAGAATGAGGGCGAACGCCTATAGAGATAATGGATTAATTGATAATGACATTCAAGGCGCCATTAAAAAAACTTTACAGAAAATGCACTATCCCTGAGTATAAATAAGTCTGTAACGAAACAAAAGTTCCATGAAGTTATGGTGAAGTGAGTAATTGCCCTTGGTGAATGCACGTCTTTACGAAGCAATCTGTGTCCCAAATCGAATGATTTTAATAATTCTTTATTTACAATCGTATGTAAAACAAGTGAACAAATAATGATTTGGCCAAAATAATTGTTGAAAAATTCAGTATCCGATGTGATTTAGTCAGAGGCGTCACTAGTGTTGGTGTCATTCGGGGCGGTAGCTCATGGTGTCACCCTCTCATGATTTAACCCATAGAACTCCTCCGAGTTTTCCAGTGCCAAATAAAGGGAATATATAGAATTTTTACATTCTGGTGTCTGCCGCTTGATGGTGTCACACGGGGTGGTCGCCCCCACCGCACTTCCCTAGTGACGCCCCTGGATTTAGTTTTCCAAACCAGGTCTCTTAGATTGACTTAGATGTTATTTTCGAGCACATTTAGTGACTGGAACACGCTCCAAAAGTTACCAGTAGAGACGTTATCACATAATTTGCGTGCATCCTTCCTTACTGCTCTGGAACTCATAATTCCAAATACTCTTTAAGATGAGTTAGTTAGTTAGTTATTTCCTCTCGGGCCGAAGACGGCACATAGGGCAGAGGTCATGGATTTCCATTTTTGACGATCCGTTGCTAAGATGAGTAGGTAGCCATTAAAACTGAATAAGTAGCTCATAAATATCAAACACACCATCAACATTCATAAAAGCTAGAATTATAAAAACATTGATCGTAGACCTAAATATATGAAAGAAATAGATAATTATAATATTGAACATGCTATTTTATATAGCCTGTGGGTAAGAGTCACTTGGGAAACACGACTAAAGCCACTGTTTGACGTTTAATAGTAGTTTGATAATTATTTAACCGAAAATGTCCTTGTGTAGCTGGCGAAACCTGAAATGCGTCAATTTTATCATGACTATTTCCTAATAATAAGAGCTTCACCAAGAGCGTGCAATTTGTATTTGTTCCATTTACATCTATGATTTGAGATTTAAAAAAAATTATTACATTTTAGAAAGAAAACAGTTAATTATTTTTAATTTATAGAAAGAGAATTCTAGATTGTTTGTGTAACTTTATAGAATACTTGCGCACTCTATTAAACCTCTAGAAGGCTTCACAAACAAAATACGGAAATATACTTAACTGGATGTACTTAAACTAACTCATCGCACCTTTTAAAGGCAATAAAACAATATGTATAATGTAACGTTATGTTTAATAATATTTTTTAAAATTTAACAGTAAGGTCAGATCTATATGGTGCTTTATAAATATGATATCTATAAAATTATTAAATTCTAAAGGATTTTGTTTTAGAAACAGGAAATATTAGATCTAGATCTATATCCAAATTACCACTTCCAATTACGAGAAAGTTAAAAAAAAAAATAATAATTTAAAATTAACACTTACAAAGTTGGTGTCAAGATTAACAGAGCGTGCTTCTCCTTGTAATATTTCACTGTGTAACGTCAATATTTGAGAAAAATATTAAATTTGTGAAAAGGAACAATTTAAAAAGCATGAATTTATGTTTAATTTGTTCTTTTGCATTACAACACCATTTATCCGAAAGCTTTGATTGAAACCTTGGAAATTTTTTTGAATAATCTTGTGCAAAGGTTACTGACCAAATTGTTTTTTAAAATTAATAAAATTATCAATATAATTGGGGACCGAGAGCCCAAATTCTTGCAGTAAGTTCCATTTCCAGTTACCGGAAACCGCTCAATAGTTGATATAAACCTATGTATCTAATCTCAAACTTATACATCGTATTTTTTTCCACCACACTGAAAGGGCACAGACAGACCGATTAAGTTGTTAAGTTGTAAAATGTCGAGATTGGTTGAAAGCTCGACATTTATTATTCGCAAGGTCCGAACATCTCTCTCTCTCTCTCTCTCTCTCTCTCTCTGTATATATATATATATATACAGAGAGAGNTATTGCTGGCAACGAAACTGACTACTTTCTATTTAACAACAAAAAGTTAAAAGTTTTTAAATAAGTCCAGACGACCTCTGAAGCAAATGTATTAAATAAATATACAATTTTTGGTCTGTTCTCCGTTTTTTTTAAGGAAAAAATTTCCGTTAGAACTACGTAAAAAAAATCTAATATTATTCTCGAAGATGTAACAATAGGTTTTTGAACTTTAACATGAAAATTAGAATTATCTCTTCAAAGCGTGTAATTGTTTTTAAGTTAAACGGTGACACACTTTACAGTTTCTTTGCTTGAAGAAGAAAAAAGGAGAAGAAATCCTATCTGCTGCCGTTTATTTGGCGTGTGGAGAAGAGATATAACAGATGAGTGAAAGTGTGTGTGTGTTGTGTGTGTGTGTGTTGGGGGGGCATTAGTCAGTTTAAATTTTTTAACTTACCCCGGTTCCCCACCCCAAAACTTTGAATGAGTTCATGAGAACTTGTCTCAAGCCATGACGTGGGTGAATCCATTTGTGACGGCCGCCATTTCATTGTGGGTGATGTCTGTGACGCAGTTTAAAAAATATAATTAAAACCCATCCCTGCCCTGGCTCCGTGTCCAGAATGTGTACGTAACACGGTTAAGAGAGTCCCCTCAAAACGGCGAGGGACGATTAACGTGCACGCGGCCCCGATACCAGTATTGTGTAAGAGATAATTATTTAAAACTGTTTGTAAAGCTCATAATTGTGGGGATCGAATTATCATATTTTTAGGCCGACTACCACGAATAGAAGGTCGACCCGTTGCTATGGTGATAAACTTGTCCCGGAGTTCGATGGTTCTGAAGAAGGGTTCGTTGACCTATGAAATTATGGGATTAAATAGCAGCATCCCACAGAGGAAGAGACACCAGGATCTAATGTTTCAAGGTTTGATTTCCCCTAACATAATTACTAAAGCTGCACATTTTAAAATTTATTTAAAAGGAGACACAAAACATTAGTCTTGTTGCTCCACATCCTTTGAATCAGTGACAGTGATTCTCAACCTTTTGAGATTCATGGACCATAAATTGAGAACCACTGCTCTAAATTAATTGATGAATTTTAGGATTTTCTCACCTATAGAAAATTACAAAATTTTGGAAGTTCGAGTTTCCACTTCGTTTTCCGATAAACGTGTTTGCTGCCCTTTTAAACGAGCATCGATATGGGGATTAAAAAGCACGCTTTAAGAGCGAGACAGTTAAAAGTGCTGTGTGGTATTCTTCATGGGTATCATCTAGATCGAAACGTTGTTTGATTCCGGGTTAAAGAGCTTTTTTTCATTAAAAAATATAGCCACCAACACAAACGTCTATATTCTCTATGGTGAGGGAGATACCGCATAGGCCGATAAGTTATTTATCTGTTTAAAAGTATTTTCTTCTTCATTTTCGTGCCTTAAACTAAGGGTCGAAAAAAGAATATGAGCAGGACGTGATGGGGTAGTTCTCCCTTGCACTTAAGAATTAAATGAACATTTTCCTGTTTGATATTTTCCTTCCCATCGGCCATCTCTGATTTAAATTAATTTTTTAAAAAGAAATATCAATGACCTTGTTAATCTTTGCCTCAAATGAATTGCTTGTGTAATGTAAAGCGATTAACCATGATCCGATAAACTTCACGTCATTAATTTTAATTTTTCATAGCAATATCGTGATGGTCTGACAATTGATTGTTAAAAACCTGACAATCCTCATTGCTGACCCTGTAACCAAGAAGGTCTTTGAAAAGCCTCCTCGTTTTGCTTTCGTATGGATAGAAGTCTGAGAGATTTGTCTGTGAGAAATCTCCTACCTAGTAGTTAAGCGTAAATTTGTTTTTTGTTGTTTTTTATGTTTGAAACTGGAACCTACGCTATAATCGTCCTTACTATGATCTAATGCTGACTTGGATATTCCTGTCTGTCTTCATCTCTATGTCTATCTCAATTATCCCTCTCTCTTTTTCGGCTCCTCCATACTTCATACTGTTGGCTGTGGAAATGATGATCTCTACCCACAATACACAGACATGTAGACATAACCTGTGTCACCGACGTGTAGACACAACCTGTGTAACCGAAAAACAACCAACGGACTCTGTTGGAGGTCAAGATTTTGACCAACACCGTTACTGAAAACATGATCCTGGGGAGGACGGGGTAAGGGTGCTCCCAGGAGCTGTAGCAGGGGCGCTATTTACCTTCCGCACCTTTGTTGTTTTGACCTTGAACCCACGTAAAATTCACTGACGTTGGTAAACCGGATATCAAGGTTATTCTACGTCCTTACTGATCTGGTTAAGTTGTTGAAGTGCTATGTCATTTTAATCATTTGTTTAATCAACAATCACAGGTCTCAACAACAAAAGGCAGTTTTAAAAATAATCATATTAAATAAGGAGTTAATCCGTGATAAAATATCTTCATTTGGGGGACCAAACAAATAATAGAAGCATTGAACAATTAAACATCAAAGTCTTCAAGTAAATGAAACTGTTCAAAAGTTTCTTATAAAAAGAGTCAATTTCGCTAAATAACGATCTGCATGTGGATTGTTGTCATCAGATTGACGCACTTGATATTGATTCTTTAGCAGTTTTTTGTGTACCTCAACTTATCGTCAATTCTTGTAAACATAGACATGGCTTTATGGTAGTGGGGTGTATTGGAGAGAGAGAGACTAAATGCATGTTCACACGTAGAAATTTCTTTCAAAATTTGAATTTTCAAAAACTTGGAAACTTGTGTCACTCTCTATTATTTTGGTGAACTTATAATTTATTCTTCGCTATGTATAACAATTTTGAAAGTTGTGACAAGATCAAGTTTTGATCAAAATTTGTACGTGTGAACAGGCCTTTAGTCAGACTGGAAAAAATTTATTTGGAAGATGTAATTAATCAGATAGTTCCATGAAAATATGCTTGGCACAGTACAGTTCGATGGAGCTAAGTCAGAGGCCTTCCCTGTCAGCAGCGGAGTTAAACAAGGTTGTGTACTCGCACCAACACTCTTCGCAATATTCTTCTCTGTACTTCTTCGATACGCATTCAAGGATAGCACTGAGGGAATCTGGCTACATACCAGAGCTGATGGAGGACTTTTCAACACAGCCCGCCTCCGAGCCAAGACCAAAACGACGGATGTCCTAATTCGAGAGCTGCCATTTGCGGATGATGCGGCACTAACAGCACATACAGAATATGGTTTGCAACAACTCGTGTCAAACTTCTCCAATGCCTGCAAAGAATTTGGTCTGCAAATCAGCTTGAAAAAGACAAACATCATGGCCCAAGACACTCGACTTCCTCCTACCATAAATATCGATAATGAAAACTTGGAGGTTGTGGACAGCTTCACCTACTTGGGATCCAAGGTCTCCAATACACTGTCCATTGAAGAAGAAATAAACAGCAGAATTGGCAAGGCAGCCGCAACAATGGCTAAACTAAATAAGCGGGTCTGGCAAAACACCAAGCTAACGGAGAAAACCAAACTGTGCGTCTATCGAGCCTGTGTCATCAGTACACTACTATATGGGAGCGAGACATGGACCACTTATACATCACAAGAGCGTAAGCTTTACAGCTTCCATTTGAGATGCTTGCGCCGCATCCTTGGTATAAAATGGCAAGAAAAAGTGCCTAATAGTGAGGTCCTAACGCGTGTCAATACCTAAAACATGTTCTCAATTCTTAGTGGAAGACGCCCGAGATGGCTAGGACATGTTAAAAGAATGTGCCCCGGCCGCATCCCGAAGGACCTCCTATATGGTGAACTTGCTTCAGGAAAGAGGAAAACAGGTCGCCCACGCTTGCGATTTAAAGATGTCTGTCATAGGGACATGAAAGCAGCCAAAATACATACAAGTGACTGGGAGTGTAAGGCAGAAGACCGATCTACGTGGCGCACAGTTGTCAAAGAGGGCGTCATAGTAGCCGAGGAGCGAAGAATGGAGGAGGCTGCAGACAGAAGAGCTAGGAGAAAGGCCAAAACATTTGGAAGCACAGAACTCGTGTATAAAAACTGTGGCAAAGACTGTCACTCAAGGATAGGACTGCACAGCCACTCGAGAAAATGCAACCCAACCCAACGGTGATGCACCATCGTCTCGCGAGACGGAAGGATGCCGAAAATAAGCTTTTCTTTTCTCAAGACTAATATTCAGATCATACAACTACACTTTTGAAATGAAGTGATCGAGTGTTGTTGGATACATCCGATTTGAAGTGTTTGTTTTGTTTCCTGACCCAGCCAGAGATTCTATCGGAGTTGTTAACACTTGGTTGATATCTGTTGCAAATGGAGGCTCTAGATCCCCCGTAGTAGACAACGGATGCGCCACAATATGTATTAAAGTTGTGATGATTTTTAGACGTGGTCACGTTTTCTTTTATTCAATTAGTATTATATTCAGTGGACACTTGTACAAGTAAACCAGCAAACGACACAATAACCTCCACATTCACCTTGTATTTAAAATATTCCTCGTCAATTCCTCGAGAAAAATTCCCAAGCCTTAACGTACGTAGAGAACTTTATAGCTAATATTTATCAGAGATCCCACGAGCCATCTCATTCTACCATGTATCAGTCTGACCTTATCGTCCTTAGTTCGAGACACACTTCGCGCAAGCCAAACGCGAACAACACTTGACATAACACAGATATTCTTGAACTTCAGACAGGAAAAAGTTTTGTTTCCTAGATTTTACATTGTTCCCTACGTTAATTCTTTTTTTCCCTAAGTTTTTACAATGTATTTTCGGATTCATCGAGTTCTGCCAGCCTAGAAGTACAGCTTCCTTGTCGGCGATTCTGACAAGGGGGCGGGGAACCTTTCCTGGAAGGCTTGCGGCTATGTTGGTCAGACATCCAATGATGGGCTTCGCTAATGTCAGGCTGAAGCTTCCGTCTGCCTCATAAGTTCATTGACTTAACAACTGATCATAAGAGTTTCAAGGGCGATTTTCCGGAAACTCCTTACAGAATCAATTGACCTATTTAAAGGAAAAAAAAACCCCACCAAAACAAAGATCGTTAACCCAATTTTAAACGAGATTTTTTGACAGTCGTATTCCGGGCCGGAAATTTCGTCATCTGTCATTGTTGCTTCTCATTCTCATTTGATTGGGGTTCCCCCTCCCCACCCCACCCCCAAAGAGTTATGAATTAGACCCGTTCTTTTGATATCTGGAGTCTGTCCTGTAACATGGTACACAATGAAAATACTTTATGTTTGATTTCCTACGAAACGAAACAACTTTTTTACGTACACGCGCCTGGTCTAAAATACCTTCTACAAAAACTTCATTATTGAGTACATATTGAAGAAACTTCCAAAAATTTTAATTTGATTTTTAAAATACATTTTTTTCCTTTATAAATTCACGACATATAAAAATATCAATAATTCAGTTCATTGTTATAATTATATGTTTTACATGACCCACATTGATGCAGTTCTATTAGAAGAGGTACAAAGTTTATTTTATATAATCTCTTTGAGGTAGAGAATATGTGTGCACATCTTGGTAAAGGCAAAGCTTACTAGATTAAGTTTCATTCTGATCTAAAGCACTCCAAATTATTATGTTTCTGGCGCTAACTTTTAAAGAAGCCAAGAAGTCCTACGTTAAGTGTTGTCCTATGTGAAGTGTTGTCCTATGTAAGGTTTTGTCCTATGTGAAGTGTTGTCCTATGTGAAGTGTTGTCCTATGTGAAGTGTTGTCCTATGTGAAGTGTTGTCCTGTGTAAAGTGTTGTCCTTTGTGAAGTGTTGTCCTGTGTGAAGTGTTGTCCTATGAGAAGTGTTGTCCTATGTGAAATGTTGTCCTATGTGAAGTGTTGTCCTATGTGAAGTGTTGTCCTATGTGAAGTGTTGTCATATGTGAAGTGTTGTCCTATGTGAAGTGTTGTCCTATGTGAAGTGTTGTCCTGTGTAAAGTGTTGTCCTATGTGAAGTGTTGTCCTGTGTGAAGTGTTGTGGATTGTTGTCATCAGACTAACACACTTCTTTGGGGCCCTCCAGAAATGAAGTCTCGCACCTAAGGTGGGAAAGAAGGGAGTCACACATTTGTGACAATTTGTGACGAGAGGGAATGTGTGCTTAAGAACTGCGATGTCACATTGAAACGTGCAACCTTAAATAAAAGTTCTACTGAAACATTTGATAGCTTACAATTTATTTAATGATGTTTTAAATGGCTTCAGGCATGTTGCGATAGTCGAGTGCAGCCTTACACTAAATACATACTCAAATGACAATGAAGTGTTTTGAAACATGATCATTTTAAAATACAAATACTGCTTTTATAAGGGGGGAGTGTGGCTAAATTAATGACGTCTTATTGGATGGAAGAATCCATTTTTGGGACACTTGTGACGAGGGGGTGAAGGGGTTTGAAATTTGATCAAAATCGTGTGACGTCCTTTATGGATGGCTCTTTTTATATAGATATCTGAGTATAATAAAATATTCGTCACCTTTTGTAAATAGATCTAATTATTACATTTGTATTTCGAAATATAAGACATAATTCACTTCTAAATTTCATCAATTGGCTAAGAGTCGTGTATATTTAAGGGGAGCATAACTCGTATCGTTTTAAAAAATGGTAATTTTAATTAGGTAAAGTATAGTTGCTAGATAGAAAATAATTCTATGCCGATATTAGACTTAATTCTCGGAAACCTTGATTTAGTCTAATAAATTCCTTACCCCCAATGTCCTCCTTTCTTCTGAGCTTCTTCAAACATCTTACATTGTGACGTTCGATTATTTAGGGGACACAACTACATTACACTGTAATAATGCCCGCCTTCCTCCCTCAGACCTCTTGTCAAAGGGTGTATTATTTTCCCCAGTGAGTTCGGGGCTAAATTAACCGATATCGCCTAAGTGACAACAAGATTGTGGACAGCTAAAAGAATAATAACGTGCTTTCGTGAATGGAATATAAAATTTGAAGAAAAGACAACAACAAAAAAAAACATCCATAAGATAATATAGAACGTCGCGTTGACGTCAGGTAACCACGCCCCATTCTCCCATTTGTAACCTCATTATTCAACAATGTCATGGTCACATCGGTCAGGGCGTTGATCTCTTCTAGCTGAATTTATTCAATAATTTTGACATTATTTTAATCATTTCCAATTATATAAATATATTTTTGGAGGCTTCCTTAATGGTACATAAAACATCTCTTTCACAAGTTTAAAAAAAAAAAATATATATATACTCTATATTTTTTTTAAATACACAAATAATTAGTAAGACTCAGTCTCGAAGTATATCATTTTAGTTTATTATCTTTATCAGGCCCCCACCCATGCACCCATGCATCCATTCATCCATTCATCAATTAAATCATCCATCCATCCATCCCACCCGTCCGTCCGTCTGTCTGTCTGTCTGTCTGTCTGTCTGTCTGTCTGTCTGTCTCTCTCTCTATCTATCTGCCCGTCTGTCTGTCCTGTCCTGTCTGTCAGTCTGTCTCTCTCTCTCTCTATCTCCCACTTTCTCTGCGTGTGTGTGGGGTTAGTGTTTGAGTGTGTTGTTTCACCCTTAAATAATCACTTATTAATGAACAATTTGAATGTCTTTTTTGATATTGAAAACTTGTTATCTAAAGTCTCATTGAGTGACTTGAATGAAAATATTTGACACTAATAGAAACACGTTGTAGAAATAGACAGGTATCCGTATTCCTTTATAGATTCATCTTGTGGTCCAGTGAAAACTGAACAATTAGGACTTAAATTTGATAACTGATTATCCTATCCTCAAAGACACACCACGCGACTAGAGCAGGACTAAGTGCACCTGTCTATCCCCCTCACACACACACAACACCGCTATACAGAAATCCTACATCTAATGAATGGGTTTTGAGCCGAATTTTTTTTTTTTCAACGCGTGGCACCAACCAATGAGAACAGTTAAGTCCAAAGTGAATTAGCATCTTGTTATCGTCTGATTGTAATGGGCCTGGCCTGACGATGCGCCTGGATTCGCCGTCACAAACAGTTTGTTGATAGCGAGGCCAGTGACGTCTGACCGTGTTTTTTTCATTCAGGGCCGTGAGGCGGTGGGGAAATCAAAAATTCATGGTCACTTAGGGACTGTTTCAATCCTGACAATGTCGGCTCATTAAAAAATATCGGAGAACTGCTGAAGTACAATAAGCCTCCGTTAATAGGCGAGGGACCAACGACCTTTTGGGCTGAACTATGTCACAAACACATAAATGTTGACGTAAAGATATGTGTTTTTTTTTAATTTTAGCCGTATTTTTCCTTTTGCGCATAAAATTATTATCGCATTGTGTAATGTCCCCGAAGTTCACATGCACTCTTCTTCATATGACGACCCACTATTTCCACGCCAAAGAAGCTCCGTTATTTTGTCCTCCAGTGAACGAACATGGCTCCCCACGCCACAATTAAACCAGTGTATCAACGTTTGCACTCTACATATAATGTATTAAAACACAAATACATGTAATTTAATTTCCCAATTGTCTTTTTATTGTATTTACATTTAAATCTAACACCACTTTAACGGATAACTTAGATTAGAATGACACCCATACAGTCCTTGCCTTCGCAGTTAGGTCATTACAAAAACTAATTCCTTTTTGTTTAATAAAAAAAAAATATTGTATCATATTGTCGTTGCTTCCAGCACCCAGTTCTGTACTTAACTTCTAACAGAAATATCCTTCATTAAGATCTGACCAGTGGGATGGAGACGTGTCGAAGCTCAGACAATGGCTCTGGGCACCTCATTAATTTTTTTCTGGGAACTTCCAAATATAGATGTGAGTCATTAAATGTGTCTGGAAACGCGAGTATACTGGTTTGTCTATTTTAAAAAAAAAAGTTTTATTCTGTTGGCATCACGTAGACACTATTTACTTGTTCTGTCATTGACTTCGGGGTCTATCTGACGTATAGTGTGGGAGTGTTTTTAGCAAATGTTCTTAACTTTATTAAAATAAACACACACAAAAACACTTTTTTTTCTCTACGCTTTGATACGTTAGCTACAGCAACACTGATTAACCCCATTATTCGTACTCCGATCGGTCACGTGGGACCTGGGTTCAAACGTTTGTTGAAAGACCTGGGGTTCCATTTGACATCAAAATATTATTGCACTTGATTGTTGTGCCGCACATTTTGTTTTTGGTACCACCGAGTCACCGACTAAAGATTGGTGGGATTGGCGAAAACAACCGCTTGAACAAACTTATTGCACTGACGTCTAGTGAAGAGGTAATAAACTATTTATTTTAAAAAAAAACTCACAGTGAATACACTTGTTGTTTTCGGTATTCCAAAATATGAAGTTCGAAATATTGTTATCAGTCGGGAAAAAAATATCTTGGTATTAATCATTTCTATGGCCTTTCAATATCTAATAGAAGGAGGTGTATTGAGGCCAGAAATTAAATTTAGGAACATTTTCTTATAAACGTCGTAGCCTGACAATACAAAACAGGAACGTAAAAAAATTAACAATTGAAACATAAAAATTATATTACTTTCTCTCTCTCTGTCTTTCTCTCTTGCCCATCTGTGTGTATTCTTTCTCTTGTTTACATCCTTTGAATTAAACTTTCCATTGGCTCCCATTAAAAGTTAAAACCTGTTTTACACAAATTTTTTCTTATATTTTATACAATTATCCGTCACCAATATTCTCTCTCCACCCCGATGTATGTTCGCTGGAGTTTAAAATTACTCCAAAATTTTGTGAATTACTCTAAACCGTATAAATCATGCACAAAAAATGGATGCTGTGCAACTTTTCAAACAAGTTATTATTATTATTATTATTATTATTATTATTATTATTATTATTATTATTATTATCATCATCATCATTATTATATTAAATGGTCCAATGAACCTCAGAGGGAACATTCCTCATCACCTCCATTCTCATGTCTTCTTATCCCAACCACTCACTCCTTCAACATGCACACCTTTAATTGTGCCATGCCCTAACGTTAAACACCACGCACACACCCTCGCCTCAAAAGAAAAAGAAAAGCCCAGAGCACGTCCTCCTCATATATCGATTATTGTATCATGCCCCCGGTGTCTCAGATCTCTAGATCCTGGTTCAGCAGAACAACGTAAGGTCGGAGTGAAGTGCTTGCTGAGCTGTGGGTGGCAGAGTTTCGGTTTAAACACTCCATGTCACCCGACAGTGGCACCGGGGAGCGCTCCACACCCACCCCCCCCCCGCCTCCAAATACTGTATCAACAGTTTACGTCATTGTCGTGAGAGTGACGTCTGTTTGACTAAGCCTCTTATTGACTTTGTCGTTGTTGAAGATCGGAAGTTGACCCGCTGAGTGTTCTCGGTGTATGAGACAAACTGTTTTGTAAAAGGTTTTGATAATTTTTCTTTTATTTCCATACAAGTAAATAGCAGTGAGTTCCCATAAAACTAAAAAAATTAAGTTAACAAAAGACGTTCTTCAACGAGTCAGGGAAATTGAGCCTATTGGTGGGATGGGAGGCTTTTAATTCTTTTAACATGAACCAGTAAACTACAATAAGTGAAACAAACACATAGCCTGGACGACGAATTCTCAGTGTTAATTAAATAAATAAATATATTTTTACAAATTACACCGAGTAAAATGGATCTGTTTCTAGGTGCTCAGTTCGCCGCACGCATTATTTCCCTTAAAAGACGGAGAACAAAAAAGGGATGAGACTCATTGAAAAGAGAAACTGATGGAATAAGCAAGTATATTTTATTGTTTCTCAAATGATTCTCCGAATATGGCTCCCTTAAATGTAAAAAGAGGAAATGAATGACATGGGCGTGGATGTTAATAGGTGAGTTTTATTAATATATTATTATCTGTACACAGTAAATACATTGAAACGTAACAGTAATTGAGATAGGGGTGAATGAAAAGGCAACAAAACATTTACTCGTTATTATTGTAGACTTATACAGGTCTAAATGCTGTATCTAAAAATTCCATAGAGCAAATATTTGAGAACCGCTTACATCCTTGGGTTAAAATCTCATAACGAACTCTGAAAGATTTTTTGAGTGGTAAAGAATTTTTTTTTCTCAAAGAGTTCCCTCCGTTCGGTTTTCATTTTCAGTTATGGAATAAATCATTCTTTAACCACAATGTCATTACCGGAAGTAGGGGGGCGAGCCATTATTTGTCCCACGTTTGACAGTACTTCAGTTTTATTGTACAAATATGGAGGGTCGTAACTGCACGCGAGTTTGCACTACAAGTCCCGCGATTCACTCATTGAAATTTAATCAATGATTAATAGAGGGCAAACATACAATCGGCAGGTAACCCACCGAGCTCCTTCCTATAAGTCTAGCCAGAGTTGTCTCGTCAACACTGCTGTAGCTCTGGTGTTTGGGTCTTTGTTATTTGTCACGGCCCTTTATTATTGGTCATGTTTTGACAACACCTTGCCCACCCAAACTGAGGGTTAAAATGAAGTTCACTAATTTGTGAATGGAGATGTTATATGCGTTAATCTCTGTGTCAATCTTTTTTAAATTTCATTCAAATGCGTATTTAATGCTATCAAAATCCCCCTCCCCCCTCTCTCTCTCTCTCTCTCTCTCTCACTGTTTAAAGCATTTTCTCTCTTTTAAATTCCTTTCATGTCTCTCTAAAGATTCTTTCTTCAACATCCATCACTATCTTTCTTGTATGCTTTCACATCCTCTTTCTTACTAAACCTCTCACTCTTTTTCTCGCTGTCAACTAATTATGCATATAACAGGGCGCATATATTGCAGTATTTATCTAATACTGTAAGGCATTCGTGAGTATTATTTAAGCGAATTTATGTTAAACTAAAAAAAAATAAATTAAAAAATACAAATATAAACACTTAATAATTTTTAACAAATCCTTCCCAACCATGCTATCTCTCTCACAGAGATATAAGAGCGTAATCAAATTCACATGAACGTTGGTAAACAAAGTTTCAAGGGTGGAAAGAGATGGTGCTCTCCGACGGGCCTACCAAGAATAATTAAATTTCCATTTGTAATGCAGTCCTGTCAATGGCTGACGCTAAACTGGGCTGTTAAAGAGCTGGAAATAGTGGCCGTTAATCAAGTCAGAGTTGTGTTTTATTGGGCTGGAAATTCAGGAGGCCCCCGACGTACCAGGGGCGTACACACTGTTTTATTGACGTGCTATAATCATCTGGTAGGTAAGAGTATCGAGGCGGCCTCACTGACTTGAATAAAGGTTGACATAAGTTTTCGAAGATTGAATAGTTTGTTATTGTTGTTTTTTGTTTTATAATTAACAGACTTAATAGAGCAAGGTGATAGAGCGGACGATTGAGAACATTGTGTAGGAGTAAAGAAAAAGGAGGCGTTTAATCGTGGTGTCAAGGGGAGATTATTAAATGGCTTTCATGGAGAAGGGTAAGACCGGGGGTTTAACGAATGAGGGGTACATTTAGAGGGACGAAAGGGGAGGGAGTAGGGACGAAGGTTAAGCTGTTAAGTAGTTATGTGTCATTCAAAATGGTATATGTGAGCCTGACAAGAAGTCACCACAACACAAAAAAGTTTTCGGCAAGAAACCTTACTCAACGAACAATTAGACAAAAACGAATAAAACTATTAAAGATTAAATTAAAACTTTGATTTGTTTTAATCCAAAGTCTAAAAGAGCAATAGGAGGAAGAAAGAAGTGCAGATGTTATATAGCTAAGGAGAGATTGGGTGTGGCGAATCATTGGCTCGTCAGTGAAAACAGTACATTAACCCCAAGTGGCGCGAGAGTCCAATGGCAAAGAGCCCGCCTCAACGAACAAATAGACAAAGATAAACGTTCGAAGATAACATATATCTACTTATCTATAGACCTGATTGAAGTCTCAACCCTATTTTGTTTGTTTAAAGCTGCTTAAGGTAAGACTTCAGGATGAATTAAAATAAGTGCTGTAGTTGGATATAAAGGTGAGATGAAATCTCCTCTTCTTATCTATCCAAAAACTCCTTCTATGCAGAAGCAAAACTGCGTTCACAGACCATGACGGCTGATCTGTTGGCAAGTGATGCCGCGTTCACAGGCCACGGCTATGAGGGTTCCATGCATTACCCAGCCGCCGAAACTAATGTTAGGTACCCATTCGGAGCTGGGTGACTCGGGGATGCCTGAGGCCCAGGGAACAAATCCTTGCCTTCGCATGGATTCGAACCCGTGCGCGCTGCCACTCGACCACCGTGTCCTGGGCTCAAATGTTAAGGTGACATGAAAAGAGGGGTCAAAAGCTAAGGTTATTTGTGTGGATGGGAATGATTTATGTGGATTGAGATTTGGGATTATGTGTAGATGTGAGAAAGAAGGAAATGCTAAAGAGGGCACTGCTTATGTATAAAAATTATAAAATAGTCATGGTTAAGGGGGAATGTGTTTGTAGTGATGTTTAGAAGGGGGTGGCTTATGCATGGTTGGTAAAGGGAGGCGAGGGGTTTGTGTGAGAGAGATCAAGCTATTTGTGAAGGAGATGTGTGAGAGAGATCAAGCTATTCGTGAAGCATATTTGTGAGAGAGATCAAATTATTTGTGAAGGAGATGTGTGAGAGAGATCAAACTATTTGTGAAGGAGATGTGTGAGAGAGATCAAACTATTTGTGAAGGAGATGTGTGAGAGAGATCAAACTATTCGCGAAGGAGATGTGTGAGAGAGATCAAACTATTTGTGAAGGAGATGTGTGAGAGAGATCAAACTATTCGTGAAGGAGATGTGTGAGATAGATCAAACTATTCGTGAAGGAGATGTGTCAGAGAGATCAAACTATTCGTGAAGCGGAGAAGAGAGATGTTGAGAAGTTGGGAGAAAGATGTGCAATGATGAATCCAGAAATTCTTAATTCTGAAAGGAGCATAATATTATTTATTTCGTGGATCTTATTGTTACAGTTACATTAAAAACTAACCACTGAAAGTGTGTGGGGGAGTGGAGGGAAGAGGCGTCAAGTCAAGTAATGGCACCATCCTTCACTTTGTGACAAGTAATCATACCCACCGTCACCAGAGATCTGAAATCTGTGACAATGACCTCTGATGCCCTCCACCTCCATGATTTTATTTTTGTTTTCTGGCGATGGGAGGGGGTGGGGGAGGAGAACAAGCAGCAAACTGATTAACGACATTTTTGTTTAGCGCTTTTCAATTTTTCATGTGACCGATATTTTAAAATAGACCATTGTTTTAATGCCACCCGGCATAAGGTCAACCTTGTTACGCAAAAATAATAAAAATTAAAAAAATAAAATAAAATAAAATTTTCAAAAAGGATTAAATGCAAAAACATTTCAAATCGAAACTTGACGTCAGCAAGTACAGAGATGGAGTGTGTGTGTGGGGGGGGGGTGAGAGGGGCTGGGGCAGGAGTGACGTCAGTTTAAGGTCAGTACAGGACAAAGATTAACCAGGTAATGATGACCAGTTAAGCTGCCATCGACGGCGGGTAAGTTTGAAATGTTTCAGCCACTTTCGAGACAAGGAAGTGTGTCAAACGTGAAATGCCTAATGTGTCCCACAGACGTCACTGAGGGGTCAACAGAGATCACTGCTGACTAATCGATTCTGTGGGGCTGCATACTGCATGCATTGTGCTCACGATTTATCCACAGTGCAAAATGACAAGTCCAATGGATGAAGCAGTGTTTCCGAATTTCGGTTGTGAGAGTAACCCAAACAAACAAAAATTACGACTAAGATTTTTAAAAAAATATATAAGCAAAACTGATACTTACCAGGAAAAAGAAAAGGGGGCGGGATTCTATATTTCAAATATAATTATTAGATTTCTAACTATCGCGATCATTGGTATAATAGTTATTGTCATACATTGGCTAAATAAAAAATGGCCATTAAGACGATCTTGAGAATTGAACTGAAAGAAAATTGTTAAGACCTTCTTTATATTTAAGTTCTTGTGTTTAAAAACTACATTATACTATCCCATTTAAATGTTTCTCAACTTAGTCAATAAGTAAGTGAACTGTAATCGAGTTAAGTTCACCAAAACTTTAATGGACAGAGCCTAATTGTATTTTTTACACAAACTAATTATTGAAAATCTGATAACACCATATAGTACCGTACATGCTCTCTGACAACGTAACATAGGCGAAGAATGACAAGAAATATAGCTGAAGATCGCCAAAGAAAGATGAAATCCCCACAGCCTCCGATTTGTTCAACGTGTAAAATGTGTTTGAAAAGAAATGAGATAAAAGATAATATTTTAGAAACCAGATTTTAAATTTTATTTAACCAATTGAGAAAATTAAAATTATTTAGCGTGCAAAAGAGAAACTTCTGAGATACGGAAAGTGACATTTTAAAAGAACAGTAGATTTAATTAGTTTTTAAGAAGTGTTGTTTGTGAAAAAAAAAAAATTTTATCCCATGTTCTAGAATCATGGAAAATAGCTTTTATTATAACCTCTTCCCAAAGCCTATTATAACTTTTAAAAAAGTGGTAGCTAAAATTTAAAATAAAGTCTATATAATGATATTATTACAAACAAAAAATGGCTGAATTCTGTCAACTAAGGACATAAAACAGATAAAAACAATTATTGACCGGAAAATTATTTTAAAAATTCAAAAAAAAATCTCTTGGTTCCACAAATTGGACGCCATTGACCCACAAGATAAAAGATTCAGTTATTCATACCATTGGATAATAACAAGTTGGTCAATAAATAATGAGCTCGTAGAAGTTGAGAAAAAGGAACACACAAAAAATGATTTTAAGTCTGTTTTTGTTTTTGCTGAACTAATTTGAACTGATTTTCAACCAACTTCTCCTCTTTAAGCAAACAATTTTCAGCTAAAGTTAATTGAAAACTTTTTAGTATAAAGAAAATTTAAAACATAAAATTCAGGCAACGTCCGTTCCCGATAATCTTAATTACGTTCGGTGCATTAGATACACATCTGGTTTAAATTCAACGCATGACTGGCTCATCTCAACAAGTACATAAAAACCTGGCCAGATAATAGGATTTTATGATGAAAGGAATGTATGGCCACGTGCCCACACACGAAGATGCTGAATCAGAAGATTTTTCATAGTAATAACATTTTATTTATTTAATTGACTGAGGACATTTTTTTAAAATTGTAAATCCACACACTGTTTTATATGTTAAATAAGACGGTGAGTAATGAGGCAATGCTAACATTTCGAGAGGGCCTTCCATCTGCATACGTTATATGATAAAAATGGCGTTTAGAAAAGCTTATTTTAAGAGTACCCCATTATAATCAAGGCACTACCGCACGTTTTTCCCGCCATTGCAGTATACTTTTCAAAAAGTTGAAATGAATTATTATAATAGTAAGCACCCAAACAGTTTTACATAATTTGAACGAGTCTCTTTATTTTCATTGTTGCTGTTTACATTATATTATTAGCAAATATTCTTGGTGTTTTTTTATAAAGCGTTTTGGAGTCAGTCAGTGAATTATTTAAGTATCTTTTAGGTTAAATATATTTTTAAAAATATCTTCAAAACCCCTAGTTTCAAGTTAGTCTTTACAGCCGCCAATCTGAACTATTCCTTAGTGCCCGCCCGCACCTTCTCCCACAACAATGCTTCGCGTCCAGCTGTTCAAAAAAGGGCTTTGAACAAAATCTCTCTTCAAATATATGATCCACCCACATGTGTTTTCAGTTTGTACCATAATTCTGATAACAAAAACCACGGGTATGTTTACTTTAGAGATTTAAAAGTTCAAAAATGGCCGACAGATTCATTTCCGACTGTATCGGTGCAACATACAAATCTAAATCAAAGTCTATGTCTTGCAATCGATTTGTTGGGATTAAGCTCAGGGGATTGGCTTGCACCAACAATGTCCTCACTTGTTTTTAGATCGTTGAACTGTTTGTGCGTAGTATATTACGATAGTGTCATTCTTACAGCTTAGATTTATCGATTCAATCATTTGGAATCTCATTGACTTCGGTGATACAACAGCCGTTCATTTAATAAATTTGATATCATTAAAGTTTTTAGTTCAGTAAATTATACCGTATGAAATATCAAAATCTTTAGTAAAGATTTAGGTATTAATTGTGAAAATGTTGCAGTTTATTATTAACTCAACTAGGTTGTGCTGGGGCGCCGAGGCGCACACTTTTTTTCAAGAGCCCACTTATTTGTGGGTAATATTCCAAACTATATAATCAGCCGAACTATTAACGGCTCTTTTTTCATCGTTCCCATTTCCAAAATGTCCCTATTCTTGAAACTACTTTCCCGTGTCTGCGTCAGCTGTGGCTTCTAGTAGTTAATCGTTTTGAAGTGAATTAAGGGCCCCTATAACGCCCACTTTTTTTCAATAGCCCAAGTAACTTACGTGAATGTTATTGCTTGAGTTCGAATCAGTGTTCATTTCACAGCGTTCCCTTTGGGGCCGTCCATAAAGTACGTCACGCTATTTTTGACAATTTTAACTCCCCCCTCCCCTTGTCACTGCTGTCACAAATCTCACACCCCCCCCCCCTAAAGTACGTCACACTTTCGTACAAAAATATATTTTTTTATTAACAAATAATTAAAATTTAACATAAAACACCGTGACGTCCCACATGACTCGAAACCAGTGGCGTAGCTAGGGGGGGCGGTGGGGGCGGTCCGCCCCGGGCGGCACTATTCTAAAGGGCGGCGTTTGTGGGCATTTGAAAAATATAGCCCTTTCCGACAGCCAACAATTTTCTTTTGAAGGGTAAAAACCAAGGTGAAACAAAGATATTCTTAATTTAGAGTCTTAATTAACGGATTTACCCAACATGTGTTTGATTACATAGTGGTTGTTATAACTAACGCAAACCCGTTAAAAATTAAAAGTCGCTCAAAAAAGGTATCGATTTGTTAGGAAAGTTAAGCGGTATGCGTCGAAAATGGCGCTGTTATAAGAAAACTGCACATAAAACAACACATCACCGCTGGGCCGAATAATGTGTACTATTAATATCGCCACGATAGTTTTTGTGTGGAATTTCGACATGCGCAGAATGATGCGTTAACAAATACCAAGATGACATGGTGGTTCAAATATTGTGTAATTTGTATTACTGTTTCAGTTTTTGAAAATTATTTTTAAGGTAACTTACTAAAAATCAACTGTATTTTGTTTTTATTGAATTAAATTAGCACACAAAATATGTGATTTTCATTAAAATTCGGTTAATCTTTAAAATGGAATGTCTATCAAATTAAAGTAATGTGTAAATAATTGAATTCGTCTATTTTATGGAAAATTATTAACTTTTAGCGCAAGAACATGAAAATATTCAAATTTCTCAATTAATAAACATCGCAATGGTATAATTTTTTTTTCGAAAAATACATATTTAAAAATTTCAAGCTCCTTGGGAAAATTGACATCTGAAGTAGTAACTAGTAAAACGAGATCAGATGCTGGAAATTTACACACCTGTCATTGCAATATTTTTCTTTTCAATAGAATCTCAATTTATAGAAAACGGTTTAAAAAAATTATTTAAACCATTTTCATGGAACAAAGCTATTCGCTAATACAGAACGCTGTAATATATTAATATTATAGAGAGTTGGAGACATCAAATGAACCCCCATTTTGAAAGAGAAAAAGTATGAGTGGATATAATTCAGGATATGGGTTGCTATCTTTAGAGAAAGTGGTACAACTAGAAATTATTCTATCCATAGAGGTAATTATAAAGAAAAAAAGAACCCGCTGATCAGTTGCATGTCGTTGCAAGAAAATATTCTTTTATAATAACATATAACCTACTAATTGAAAAATTTTAACATCAAATTAATTTCTTTATTATCATTGCTAAAGAACAGTTAAATATTGAACGAAAAGGTTCCGGGTTTTATGGCAGTACACAGAAAGATTCTCAGCATTCACTAGCCGGACAAAATCAGCAACCGGGAACTGTGGCAGCGGACTAAACAGAAGTCCATTGGGAAGAGATTCTTCAAAAGCGTTGGAGATGGATAGGTCACACACTAAGGAAACCTGCTTTTAATACAACAAGGCAAGCTCTGAAATGGAACCCACAGGGTAATCGGAAAAAAGGCCGTCCAAGAAATAATTGGCAAGAGAAATGACCATGAATAGAAGATCCTGGAGAAACTGGCCCAGGATAGAGATGCCTGGAGGTCTCTTGCAGGTGGCCTATGTCCTATGAGGAAGTGCAGATGATCGGTGGATGTCCCTCATTGACGAGAAGGCTCATTAACAACATGGGGGCCATGCTTAGCAATTGCGGGGTCTTATGCAGCTTACTATGCGAAAAGGAATGCTCTGGGCCCAATTTGGGTAAGGATAAGGTCTTAATAAAGATAAAAAGTAAAAGTTAAGAAAGCGCGAACACTATGCGGCCGCATAGGTTGCAGTGACTCTAGACCAGCCATGGCTTTACAAACAATACAAGAAGAGGTATTACGTTAAAAAACAGTATAGATTGGAAAATTCTTTACCCAACAATATACTTTTGCGAAGAAAGTTTTCAACAATTGCCCTAAGTAGATAGTTGTGAATGGAGTTTCTCCAAACTGAAGTTGATACAAAAATTATCTTCGTTCCCCAATGAGTGATTTAAGACTACAAAATCTTGCAATATTGTCCATAGAACAAGATATTAAAAATAATCTAAATATTGATAACATAATACACGATTTATGAATATATTTACATACTTATGTATACTATTTCTTTGTTTATAAAAAAAAAGCATATATTTATAAATAAAAAATAAAAGCATATTAATTTGCAATGTTTTTTGGCTGTAAATTTGGAATATGTTTTGTCTCAATAACTTTCTTGAGGACTTTAAAAAAAGAATACAAAGAATATTGTATTTTTAAAAATGTCTACAAATATGTATATCATCTTATTCGGCTTCTTTTATTAATGCTTAAAAAAATATGCCATGGAATGATTGACATGTTCCCCACCCTTTACTTTCACAATGTACTTCGTTTCTATTACAATTATTTAGTAATATTTATTTATAAAAACTATCAAACGATTGATTTAAGAGGCCGTCCTTAGATGACGTCTCGCGATTTTGGCTGATTTTTCACACACACCCCGCTCCCTAGCCACACGTTGTCACAAAAATTTAGACTCCTTCTTCAATGTGACATCACAAAGCCCCACCCCTCCCCCCAATAAAAGCAGTATTATCTATTTTAAAATGACCAGGTTTCCAATCACTTTTATTTTTAGTGTAAGGCTGCACTCTAATATCGTAACACGCGTGAAACCACATAAAACTTCATTAAATAAAGTGTATGTAATCATATATTTAAGTGGAGCTTTCATTTAAAGTTGCACATTTTGATATCACTTCAAATGTGTGACACCCCTCTCCCCCCATGTGTGACGTCATTTATGGACATCCTCTAAAAGGGCGGCAAATAGGAGACCGCCCCGGGCGCAAAAAGCTCTAGCTACGCCACTGCTCGAAACTGTCACACTTTCTTACACCCCTTCCCACCTCTTGAGAGTGACGTACTTTATGGACGGGCCTTTAGCAAAATTAAAATATGAGCTCAAACAGCGACGTCATATAATATTTTACGGCGAGAAACAACACACGCTCTGTTAATCTCGAAGCCAAAATGATACCTTTCTTTTTTAACTGCTATGGACTGTTGTACTACGTCACTCAACGCTACGGAATGAGTGACTTGGGCTTTTATATTATTTATTATTTCGATATTCCATAGTTAAATAAATTCTGCAATATTTTGATTCATCCATTTTGGATTTATTAACTGACATCAAATTGCTTATTTTCTCTAAAAAACTTAGTAGAACTAGATCAAGTCAGAATTTATAAAATCTCTTGAAATTCATCAAAATGACGACCGTCCAAGATTATAATTTAAAAGTGTGATTCGATCTAAAATGTCTGAAGCTGACGTGACCCAATTAAAAATATTTTTAACGGGACGAATAATACACCAATAGGGAAAAATAAAGTAATGTTTTCTAATTTTTGGCCATCAACATTGCCTTGAATTGATTGGCAAATAACGAGATAATGGAAGAGAATTAGCTGAGCTCTCCTCTCTTTAAAAATATAAACTCAATGAGAGAGACAACAGTTAACTATAAAGCTTGGCCTTGTCTTTGGTCAACATATAATTATTGTTTGGAATTGTTAAAAAAATTAAAAGTTTAAAAATAAAGACACAGCGCTTAAAAGAAAGTTCAAAGGTTCTCACTTTGGACTTTTCAAACCCCACCTGCCCTTACGGTAAAACCTGAAGAGCGAGTCATTCTCACATGAGATGTAGTAAATACTAATACTTATATTTTTTTAAATATCTTATTATTATTTTGTAGGAATAAGCACCAAGGGCTTGTAAAAATTTCCACACACACACACACACTCACCCGATTAAGCCTGTCATGAGACTAATTGCAAACACACACACAAACCCCAACACTCCACAAACACACACACAACCCCCAACACTCCACAAACACACACACAAACCCCAACACTCCACAAACACACACATAAACCCCAACACTCCACAAACACACACACACAAACCCCAACACTCCACAAACACACACACAAACCCCAACACTCCACAAACACACACACAAACCCCAACACTCCACAAACACACACAGCGGACACACACAAAAGCACACCAAGCCTACGTTACATCAGTGTTTCTCAAAGTGTAGGTCCGAGGACCGGTGCCGGTCCGTGGACCATCAGTTGCCATTTCGCGGAATATATCGAAAAAAGAAAAAGAAATCTAATTATAAGCCTTAAGTTTTAATTAAGTTTGAGAACCATTAAGAGAATGTATAATATTGTCATACTGCATCGTTTGATATAAATATATTATGTTATAAGGTTGACTTGAAGGAAAAGATCTCTGTTCTACTTAATCATCAACTAATAGAAATCTACAACTAGTTCTAAGGCAATTCACGATTACATTGTTGGCAAATGTCAGATAAAATTTGTATATAATTTACGGATGGCGCTGTGGTCACCTCTGGGTGGCGCTGTGGTCACGTCTGGGTGGCGTTCTGGAGTTGTCAACAAGATTATTGAATAAGCTCCAGAATACAAGTTAACCCACTGTTTTATTCACCGTTAAAGTTTAGCCACCATGCAAATTTCACAGAATTAAACAACGTGAAGTAGTACAATATTCTGAACCATGTCAATATAAATGCTTTAAATTCAAGATTATTTGCTACATTATGTAAGGAAATGGGTGCGGTACAAAAGCTTATATATGTGCTGTGCGTTGGTCGTCTCGAGAGAAAGATCTGTCAAGAGTTTTTGAATTGAGAAAAGAGCTCGACCAGTTTCTACGGGAGGATCAGGCACATTGGTCTCGAAATGTAAATTGACAGCAAATTTGGCTTATTTGGCTGAAATCATTGGCATTTCTGTTGAGCTAAATATCTCCATGCATGGAAGGATGGCTTCATTTTTTTACAATGACAAAAAATATTGGTGGTCAGCATGGAATAGTCGAGTGTAAGCAGATTGTTTCGATATGTTTCACAATTTAGCAGCAACTACCGATAGAGTAGATGAAGAGTTTGATGTTCCATCTTTACAAAAAGTCAACATTGAGAACTTGCAAAAATTATTTGATGGTTTTGAGTTCTACTTTCCAACAGAAGATGACCCACGGAAATATAATGGAAGGAAAAGCAATCCATTTATTGCTTCGAGGGTTGACTGAAGACGATAGTAACTGAGATTTGAACAATGAAGGCTTAAGTTTATTCTTTTAATTTTTTTTTCGATGACATGTATCGCATAAAACACGTCGAATCTATGCTAAGTCTTGTAGAGCTTTAGGCGATTTGGGTCTCATTTCGTTATCACGTCAGTAATGAGAAAATCACGTCAGTGAGGAAAAATAGTGCACCGGTCCTTGGTGCAATGGGAGAAATTCCTGCCGGTTCGCCATACAAAAAGTTTGAGAAGCACTACTTTATATCAGACTGGCCACTGTGGGATGGTCTAACCCCAGCCCCTAACGATAAGTGGATCGCTCTTTTTATTTACAATTACTATGAATAGTGACTGGGGTCCCTCATTTTCTAACAACTGAAATGTAGGTAAATCTTGACAAGTTGTGGCTCGGTCATTGCGTAGCGTGCAAGCAGAGTTTGTGGAGGTGGTTGATTTCCACAATGACCTTCTGCACCTTTTTTCCTCAAAGGGATTCTAAAACTATAAACAGATATTCTTCATCAACCAATATAGGTGGAGTAAAAGTGTGTCTCAGCAGAAAAGCCATAATTGGGGTAAGCTGGAGCTACCGGCCTTAGATTTAGGTTCGGGAATGGCACACGCATTTCCCAGTAAGAACCACAGACGTTTATCAAGATCGTCTGCTGTTCCCAAGGACGGAAAGCCAGATCTGAAATCAACATTAATAAAATTGGATTGAAATTTAAAAAATTTCGGTTATTTTCCAGATGCATAAAAAAATCTTTGTTAAATAAATGAGTTCTTCTTCATCTATTTTAACGTCATAGACGCTTATATTTCAAATGTGACAGTTTACTTTCAGTTTTCTGGTCTGGGCATGGTTTGGCATTTATAAAGGGAGCAAGGATGTTGAATCTCAAATATACCATTCTATAAATATATCTCAGTGAGTGATAATCCCTTTTGGTACCGAACATAAAGTATTGATGCAATTCATATGTGCGGTAAAAGGGGGCTTTCAAAGCTTAATATAGACCAAGGACATGGGCAAACGTTGTCGGTAGGTGGAAGTACTTTGAAATAATTGTTATTCCTATAATGATAAATTGTGTCAAATCAATGGGTATTTTGTGGAGTACCTTTCGTTTTTCGGGTTATATTCAAAATGCTAGTTTTAGGTTTTCTTAGAAGATGCAGCAGAGCTTATTTGTAGATACAGTAAAATTGATTTGGTAGGGTATGATTAAAAGCAAAAATAATTGATCCATTTTGTTTTTTAATTCTGATAATTTGTAAAGCGATTTTTGTCTTAAAGATTAAAAAAAAATATTATTATCCTGTTTTCTTTAAAAAAAAATATTTAACTTGATGAGTTGAAAGCATTGTTCAGCAATGAAATAAATGTTCAGTAACATCAAATTGATATTAATTTTAATAATCAATATTAACCTAACTAACAGAAGCAATAAATCAATAACTTTTATCACCGCCATAATTCCAGCTGACGTGAACAATCTTTTTCATTGCGAACTCACTAAATTTGAGAACCACCGCTTTAGACCGATACCTCCCCCATGTTTTATTAGTATGGAGATCGAATGTTAAATCGAGACTCGGCCTTGACCTTCTCTGGGCCGATGTAATAAAACAACGCAAGCAAAAAGTCACGAAGCGATTTTAGTATAAGGATTAGCTGCGCTTCACAGTATAAGCGGCTAAGAATAACAAAATCGAAGGGATCGTTAGTCTACCATAAGAATAAGACCGGTGCCATATCGGTTTTTGTATTTAGGTACGGTCAATGGCTCCTCCATTTAATGAGATTTAAAATAAATATATGTTGCATAACGGAGAAACAGATTTTAAAAAAAAGATGACTGAAGAGCTATTCTGAAATTTACTAAAATAAAATTAAGCTAGAGACTAGAGATATGTTTTCAGCGATCAACCGTCTTATCTTATCTTATATGTTACAGACGCTACTTCTGTACAGAAGATTATTGCGTCCTACGTATTTCCATGGTTTGTGTTTAGTCATGTATTCTTACTAGAGTTTTAAAAGATGATAAAGTGGAGGCTTTCCTGGTTTCTTCAGGCAACCCATTCCACGCCCGAATACCGGACGGAAAGAAAGAAAACTTGTATGTGTTTGTTCTTGCATATGGAATAAGGAAGGTGTTTTTAACTTTATGCCTATTTGAGGGTTGTATTATGTTATCTTTGTGTTGTATTTCTAAATTAGAATTAATTGCTTTATGTATAATTACTAATTTACTCTTGGTTCTTCTATCCTCTAGTGTTTCAAGGTTTAATGATTTAACTAACGGTGTTACTCTTGTCAGTTTTGAATATTCTCCAGTAATGAATCTGGCAGCTCTTTTTTGGATTTGTTCTAACTTATCAATATTTTCTTTGGTGGATGGGTCCTATACAGAAGATGCATATTCTAGTATAGGTCTCACCAGGGTTAGGTAGCATCTTAGTTTTATATCTTTGTTACATTTGTAAAAGTTTCTTTTTATAAAACACCGTAACTAAACATCGGCGGTGAATTTGAATACACTAATTTTTGATGTGGGTGTTAAATGGAATTCAATTTGTATTTCTTTTTAAGAGCCAAAATCCTTTAACACTAGGAAGATATCATCCTATTTGAAGTTCAAAATCGTTTTTATAACAAAATGTTAAAAAATAATTGAAAACCAAAATTAAAATAGATTTAGCATTCGTCAAATATATGAAATGTCATCCCCCCCCCCCGCCACCCCCCAAAAATTTGGATTCAGCATTTGACATAAATTTTTTATCAAAATGAAACATCGCTTGATTTTTTGCATTGACAAAACAATATCTAGTGAGTTTTTCATTAATTACCATTGGACATGTCACAAAAGCTGTACAGTTTTCAACACTTTGCTTCCACTAAATGACCCGCGCGTTATGGGGGCATAATAAGAAAAATCTCACTCAGATTAGCCAGTAAGCTGAACCTTGATAAGGTTTTATCTTGTTCTGAAACCGCTATAATTTCGGATGAAACTAATATTTAAACAAAGTTATTTAAACATTACTTGTGAACGAACGTTTGAGTCTAAAGTGTTGTTCTCGCGCGCTGTCTGAAAAAGACAATTTCGGGAAAGAATGCTTGTTAAAAATGTCTTTCATAAATTAAAGAGAAATTTTCGACTAAATGAGTTTTGATGTAAAATTTGTTTTAGTTGACCAATGGCTGAGTTGTGGTAATATTGATAATGGGGTAGAAACTTGAAACTATAAGAAATATTTCAAATAAATTGATTATATTTTAAAAGAGTAATTTTGGGGGTTTTATCAAAAAAGATTTTTCAGTTGGACGTGCAGCCACGTCTCTCCTCAATAAAAAAAAAAGTATTGTATGTGTTTGTGTGAGTAAATGGAGTACTTGTTTAAAATTTCCTGGAAAGCTTCGTATGTGTGTGTATTTGTGTATATGTGTGTATGTATGTTTGTGTATATGTATGTATGTGTGTATGTATGTGTGTGTGTGTGTATTTGTGTGTATGTATGTGTGTGTATGTGTGTGTGAATATTTATATTATTTATCTATTTCGTGCACCAATAAGCACCATACACATAGACCTAAGGCTGAGCTCACCGCCATTTACAAACATTTCCAACTTGAGAAAATAAATAGCACTCTCAACATTCCTAAACACATAGTCTAGCTACATGCTCACCATTATATACAAATGTATAGACGTGGTAGTATACCATTTTAGACTGGGATACAGTGATATCAGAGCACCTCATCGCTTGTCCGCCGAAACCGGTTTCATGGACAAAAAATAAGTCCTCAGCATAGTCAGTGTTACCCTACAAATATACACACAAATCACATACACAATATTTTAATAAAAGCGAAATAAAAATGTAAGATTCTTGTGTTGGTGTTTAAAAAGAAACAACAATTTATACAAGTTTTCAATTGAGCGGTACTTTCTAATTCTTTCAACTTCTTGAAACTTATTATGGACCAACTTAATTTTATTATGGTGAGCTGAAATTTGGTCAGATATTTATCTCGTCGGGGGGGGGGTATCTGGCATTTCATGCTATCGGTATCATTTGCTAACATCTGACAAACCATTTTAACAATTGTGGAATATTTATCTTCAAAGGTTTTTGTTTGTGCATGTTATGATTTCAGTTAGATATGTGTACAAAATTAAATAAATTTAAATATTTTTAAGGCTACTGCTAAATTTTGGATCTTAAATTTACAACTAATTGCATTGTCTACCTCTTAGAATATAATATGTGGGTAAATGAACTCATTTGAGTTATTTCCCACCTTTAACATGTTTTTTTTTCACGAAAGTATATTTTTATGTTTGTTACTATTTCGTGTTTCGTTAGGAAATTTGTGCATTAACTCCAAGCTTTAACTTATTTTTTCCCTTCATATTCAGATTCAACCACATCAAATTTCCACTTGTTTTGAATAGAAGTATAGTGTTATATCATTAGAAAGGAGACTCTAAAATCAGAAAATGCTTATATGAGAACATTTTTACACTGACCGTAAGTTTCTATTGGCTGAATAAGAATAATACGTCCTGGTTGAAACGCGTTTAATCTCTACATAGGAAATTAATAATTAAAACTTTATCCAAAGTAAGCCGTAAGCAGTGGTGTAGCTAGGGGGGGGGGGGCGGAGGGGCGGTCCGCCCCGGGCGGCACTCATCTAAAGGGCGGCATTTTGGGGCATTAATTTGAAAAAAAAAGAGCCATTTCCAACAACAGCCCTTTTTCTTTTGAAGGGAAAAAAGGTTAAACAAAAATACTATTAATTTCGAATCTTAATTATCGGATTCACGCAAAATCTGTATAAATACATAGTGGTAGTTATAAATAACGCAAACCCGTGCAAAAATTAAAAATCGCTAAAAAAGGATGGGCTTGATTGGAAAATTAAGCGGTATGATTCACAAATGGCGCTATTATAAGAAAACTGCACAAAAACTGCACATCACCGCTGGGCCTAATAATATGTACTATTAATATCACCACGACAGTATTTGTGTGGAATTGTCGACATTTGCAAAATTATGCACTAACAAGTACCTACATGACATAGTTGCTCAAATATTGTGTTTAAATTGCAAGTAGTAATTTACATTACTGTTTCAGTTTTAGAAAATTATTTTAAGGTAACTTACTAAAAATTATTATTATTTATTTATTTTTTAATTGCGTTAAAGTAGAACACATAATTTGTGTTTTTCATTAAAATATTGTTATTCATTAAAATGCTACGTCTATCCAATTAAAGCAATGCGTAAATAATTTGAATTTTTATATTTTATGGAAAATTATTAAGATTTAGCGCAAGAACATGAAAATATTTAAATTTATGCGCTAATAAACATCACTATAACATAAATAATTTCGAAAACGACATATTTCAAAAAGTTTATACGTGTTGGAAAAAATTGACACCTGAAGAAGTAACTAGTAAAACGAGATCAGATGCTGGAACTTTACACAGCTCAATGCAATATTTTTCTTTTCTATAGTATCTCAATTTGTGGGAACACATTTTCATTAAAATAAATAATGCCAACCCACTTCATGGAACAAAGTAATGTGCTGTCATAGATTAAAGGGAGCTGTAGACATCAACTGAACGCCGTGCTGGACGGAAAATAAGTATGAGTGGAGAAAATTCAAGAGGCGGGGTTCTATCGTTAGAGCAAGTCGTACAACGAGAAATGTTTTCACCCATAAATGCAATTATAAAAGAAAGAAATAAAACCCACTGATGAGTTGCATGTCCTTGCAAGAAAATAATCGTGTATAATACTATCATGTAATCTGCTAAATGAAATTTTTTACTATCAAATAAATGTCTTTATTACCATTGACAAAGAACAGTTCAAATTGAACGAAAAAGGGTCCAGGTTTTTCATTGCTGCCCACAGGGCCAGTCTTTGCAATTGCGGCGCCTTATGCAGCTTAGTATGCGAAAATGGATGCGCGGGGCCCAGTTTGGGTAGGGATAAGGTATTAATAAGTGAAAAATAAGATAGATGGGGCCTATGAAAGCATGAAACCACTACGGCCGTATAGATGCATGGCAGTGGCCTTAGACCAGCCAACGCTTTACCTACACTACAAGAAGAGGCATTATGTTAGAAAAACAGGGGGGGTGTCCCCTTAACCTATTAAAATATATTAAATAGTATAGATTCTTTACCCAACATTAAAAATTTGCTAAGAATGTTTACAACAATTACTATCATTGTATCTAGTTGTGAAAGGAGCTTCTCCAAACTGCAGTTAATAAAAAAAAATTAGACCCTATCTTCGTTCCACATTGAATTATTTAAGATACATAATCTTGCAATATTTACTAAAGCTAGAACAAGATATTACAAATAATTTAAATTTTGATAATATAAATAAGACAGGACTTCTCTATTATGAAAGTTGGGTAAGTAAATGTATAAATATTTTTACATACTATGCATAAAATTTCTATGTTTATAAAAGAAATCATATATTTATAATTAAAAAATAAAAGCATATTAATTGTTAATAATTTTCGGTGTAAATTTGGAGTATGTTTTTGTCTCATTTGGGGGGTTGGGGGGCCTGCGACCTCAGTAAATTTCATGTGGCCTTTAATAAAAGCATCACATATTTTTAAAAATGTGTACTTATAGGTATATCATCTTATTCAGCCTATTTTATTAATACTTACATAAATATGGCATGCAATTGTTAACATGTTCCACACCTTTTACTTTTACAATGTACTTCTTTTCAATTACAATTATTTATTAATGTTTATTAATTTATAAAGACCATCATACGATTGACTTAAGTGGCCGTCCTCAAATGACGTGTCGCTATTTTGGCTGAAAATTTACCCCCAGCTCTCCCCTGGTCACAGGTCGTCACAAAAATGTAGACCCATTTCTTCAATGTGACATCACAAAGCCTCCACCCTCCCCCCCATAAAAGCCAAATTTTCTATTTAAAAATCAGCATGTTTCCATTTTTTTTTGGTCAGTTAAATACTTTTTAGTGTAAGGTTGCACTCTAATATCTTAACACGTGTAAAACCCTGTAAAACTTTATTAAATTAAGTTTTGGTAATCATATATTTAGCCTAAGTGAAACTTTTATTTAAATTTGCGCGTTTTATTTGACTTCAAGTGTTCGACGCCCTCTCTCTCCCCCCACATGTGTGACGTCATTTATGGACACCCCTAAAAGGGCGGCAAATTGGAGACCGCCCCGGGCGGTTAAAGCTCTAGCTACGCCACTGGCCGTAAGATGTATTATTGATTATTGCTCTAAACACACTGATCACTAGTGCTGGATAAAACCATCAGAAAATTGCACATTATTTCTATTTAGATCACTTGGGTCGATTTTTCCAATAATGAACTATAAATAACTCAATTTATCAAAGGAAGAAAGAAAAATTTTAATAGCTAAATCTTGTAAATTCTATGTCTTAATGTGATTATAGTTTACCAATTGTGGCTATCTACACTGAAAATTTCTTTGCATAAAACTTCAACTTAAACTAGAAAATATAATGAATTTTAAAAAAAAAATTGAGACCTTTTAATTTTTGCAAATTTTAAATCATTTCTTTACATTTCAGCAGAGCTAAAATGGGCTTCGATTGTGAATTTAATACAAAGGCAAACGTTTCAAGTTAATGAAAGATCAACAATATGTTCTGAAATGAATATGGTTGTACAATGTCCGTGATTGAAATCAGAGATGTGTTCTAAGTTTCAGCTCGAGAGCGTGTTTTAAATCACCTCATAACATTCCAGGCAGACAATAACATAGACATACTGACAGAAGTAAATAAGGCAAAATGAAGGGTTGAAAAAATTCTGGTATATATCAATTAAATTAAAAGTCTCTCATATTCATATAGTCGCATGTCGCTACGGGCAATTAATCTATGAACTAGATCATCCCTGATGCTGTTTGAATTAATATTTGTTCCTCTCTGGGCCCCAACTATTTCCAGAAAGTTCGACAAAACTAGTTAAACCGAGAGACTGACAGATAATTCTGACTATGCTTTCATCCGGACACCAGCTCCATTTTTAGATATTCGCTCCTCCTTTGCCTTATTTACCTTTTTTCCCCACAACGAGGTCACCCGACGTCACGGCATTGTGTGGTCATATCCTGGATCCTGGCCGTTGTTCTGGATATCAATCGCAAACTCGTCCGCCGGTTGTTGTTTTTGTTTGTTGGGTTGGGGGCTGATGTCATCACGCCGAGATAAGGAAAGTACAGATTACTGCGAAAATAGCCAAATAACGGTCCCGAAATTCTTCATCAGTACTTGAAAGGTACTATTGTTATCCTCCTCCCACCTGACACAGTAGCTTCCCATGCTTCCCACGACCAACCGAGACACGCCATTCTCTGTGGTCAATAAGCTATTAGCTCGGAGAGATGAAATCAATACTAGACTTTACCGAAATAATATTAGGATATAACCAGACAAAGTTTAGTTGTGGCTTTTTTTCCAGAATCTGACTGTTTCCGTTTTTCATCGTTTTATTTTGTGTCTTTATTTATTTTATTTTTTATTTTATTACTTTTTTTTGATTATGCCAAAATAGAAAGTGGCATCGGGTGTTTTCTTTGACTCGGTGCCGCTCGCGTGGTCTTATCTAAAATCCTCGGGGACGCTATTGACACAGATGTATTTATTTATTCTTTTAATTTTACATTTCCGCCTTTTGCTCAAGTAAATTAGCGGTAATCTGGACTTTTGAATTTGATGCACAGAGTGGTCAATGTTAAGGCCATGAGCCAATTTAAAAAAAAAAAGTATTCCAGAAGGGTTTTAAAGTGCTTTATAAAAACAAATAAAAGTTGTCACATTTTAGCATGTTACAGTAGCAGTATAGGTTGATACCAAGATTTTATTATTTTATAGCAACAGTACAGGTTGATTCCAAGATTTTATCATTTTATACTAGGGGCCGTCCATAAATGACGTCACGCAAAATAGGACGATTTTTTTACCCCCTCCCCCCCTACGTCACGCGTCGTCACAAAATCATAGACCCCCCCCCCCTTTTTTTTTTAAAAAAAATACATAAAAATAAAAAAAACAACACATTCACAAAACACACTTTATTTTGTATTTGAAAATAAGTATGTTTCAAATCACTTTTTTGACATTTTAGTATTTACTAAGTGTAGTTCTACATTGTTATATGTAACACGTTTGAAGCTATGTAAAAGGCATTAAATAAATTGTAAGCAAGTGATTCTCAAACTTTTTCGTATCAGACGACCGACAAGCTATTTTACCAGGTACCATTGCATTCTTTTCCCGTTTTGACATGATTTTCTCTGTACTTATTTGATAGCAAAATGAGCCCCTACACAGCTTAAAGCCATATAAGATTAAGTATGAATTCGGCTTGTTTTATATATTACATTTTAAAAAAAATTAGTCGCCAAGGCATAGCATGACAGCTAACGAGCAATGCAGCGGTAATGTAAAAAATCATTTGATGTGATTAACCTTCGCGATTAAGCTCTCGAATGTGACTATTGATATTACAAGGATCGTTGCATTGTTGATAGACCTAGAATATATAGATACAAAACAATTCCTCGAATTGATTTCGATCTTCTTCGTCCCATGGTATGGGGTGGGATGGGACAGGCATAAATTGCCATGTGATGAGATGGGATGGGACACAAAAATATGTCCCATTGACAAGCCTGGATATCGTATCTCATGTTTTCTAAAATTATTAGGTATGCGCTGGAAGAGGAAAATGGCAAATACTGTACGAACCCCACATTTGTGCTGGAAAGTAGAGTGTCATCTTGTGCGCAAAATACAGTATTTCCTGCAAGTTAAGACTGAAAAAATACTATGACACTATTAAAATATCCAATATTATCATAACTTTTTACGCCCAAGCTCACAAGTTTGTTTTTTGTTTTTAAATTCTTTTTTCTTCAGGATTTCACGTAGGTCTCACAACAGTTGTAAATATAATGTCACCAATGAACGAGGCGTTTTTAAATTGTTGCATTCTCTTAGGGAATTTATAAAGTAATGAAAAATACATGGCTACCGCTATCGATCTGTTTATCCAAGGGGTCGGTAAACAGCGATAAATTATCTCATTTGTGGTAAAAGGGAACTCTTGGGGGTAATGCTTAATCATTGTGGACATTGAAAATTTACTAGAATCCGCTACTTTTGGGTTAACAGTAATGTTAACATAAGCTTTTATAATTTTAATATCTAGGTATCATATTGAACCGGTCCGTTTTTTTTTCAAACCGTATAACCGGCCTTCAAAAAACGAAATGTGTTAACATTCTTATAATATATTTTATTTTAATGCATACAAATTAAACATTGACTCTAAATCATTACTGTTAACTTCTTTGTTTATAAAAAAAAATATTTAAAAATAATTTTTTTTAAAAATGTATTTTTTTAAAAAAATACCTCAATTGACTGACGGACGAAAGAGGTCGGCGAACAAGTGTAAATTACCTCATCTGGGGTCAAAAGGGAATTTTTGGGGGTAATGCAGACTCATTTGGGACATATAACATCCACTACACACCACTAGATATATTCAAATACGTCATGTGAACGTGTACGCTTGGAACATATGCCCACTATTGAACCGGTTCCTTCCAGAAA
>MUZC01000822.1:1249100-1296107 GCA_002072015.1 Radix auricularia | reverse complement strand
GGGGGGGGGGGGGGGTAACCGACAAAAAAAGTTAGCAGACTACTGCCGTGAGTGAACGAAACAAACGCTTTGATGACAACATCAAATGACGTAGGGTAACAATTTCGTATGTTCTCTTGTGGGTTTTCAAACTTAAGAATTATAATTATATTTAATTTTCTTGTCTTGATAACTTACTCTAACCGGCGTCTGATGGCCTATCGACCGGCACTTTGAAAAGCACTGAATTTTTAAAAAGTCGTTAAATAAATTTTAAGTGAAAATTTATTTCAGTGGAAGTTTTATTTAAAGTTACCCTTTTGATGTGACGTCACATTTCTTCAACCCCCTCCCTCCTCCACGTCACGCATCGTCACAAAAGTGAGACCCCCCTCCCCCACCCTAGGTGCGTGACGTCATTTATGGACGGCCCCCTAGCAGTATTGGTTGATTCCACGATTTTATCATGAATTATAGCAACGCTGAACGATGTACAAAGCACTGGCCGGTATTTCATTTCACACAATAAAAATACAAAGATTAGTTAACACGACATTGAGGCTTATGAAGATTGAGGGGGGATGCGTTTACAAATAAAAGAGACAATTGTGGACCCATAGAAAAAGACAAGAAGAAAAATACAGATAACGCTATTCCTCAAATGTCGAAATTAATCATTTCCGGGGTGGCTTTCGTATCTTGAATCTTTCGTATCTTGAACTAAGATTTAGATGTAACATACCTTATCAGCCCTAAGCCACACAGAGACAACACTAAAAATTGAAAAATGTATGGAAACTACATGAAAACAAAGAAGGATTGTTCAAACTTTAAACTGTACATTGTAAATCAAATATTTAATAAGAAAAGAATGATAAGAGCATGAAATAAATGAAAATTAATAACTAAACAAATGTGAACCATTTCCTTACAAGTGAGTAGATGTGGCGAAGTGTCGGAGAAGGTGGTAGGGGAGGAGAAGGTGGTAGGGGAGGAGAAGGTGGTAGGGGAGGAGAAGGTGGTATGGGAGGAGAACGGGTGGCAGAAAACATTACGGCAATTAGTACAAAACACTTAACTTTATAAAAATAAAGCTGTATGTACAAACTTTAATTGAATTATTTCTAAATAAACACTTACTGTTAAATACAACATGACACTAAACAAATGTGACATAACACTTAAACTTATGAAGATTTTAAATTTAATTTTATATCATTATTATTATTATTATTATTATTATTATTATTATTATTATTAGTATTATTAGTATTATTAGTATTATTATTATTATTATTTGCACTTTCCAATTGTTTGTTTCACCTTTGTTTGTTTGTTTTCTTTACTGACATCAGTATGTTCGCAGACTGATGGTCTTCAAGCTAAATGTTGATCGACTGAAGTTTGTTTTTTACCATTTTTCTGTCTGTAACGAGTCAGTTAAATGTCATTGAATTGCGTAACAACATGACCTGTTAGAACCTTATTAAAAATATGCCTAACCTTACAAAACATTGCGTTTTATCATGAAAAGAAGAAAATATTACCTTTTGTATACAAAGTGAATTCAAAGGTCATGATTGTGTATGTTACAGGACATCAAAAGATGGATAACTACCAAAGGAAAAAGACAGTTTAACCCGATACTCTTAAAATATATACAATTTCAAGTTTATCGGGCTGCAGTTGTAAAAAAGGGAAGTATGATAAAAATAATTATAAATATGAATATAAATTTTTGGACGAACTAACTACATGGGGAAAATCTATTTGATTTCTTAAAAATGTAGATAGCAGTAAAAAGTATGAAACTTGTATCGTGTTGGCTAATGCTTTCTTCCCTTTTAAACCTATTTGAAAAAAAACCCAATGCTATATTTGTCTCAGGTGGTTCAATTAGGAAACAGTGCCCAGAAAACAAATTGCGGATTTCTATTTATTCCATTGATTTTTCTTCAGTTACGCAACTAAGCATGGCCTTCTATTTTTATCCAAACAATAACAACAACAAAATAAATAAATACATAAGCATAATTTGATTTTTCTTCACAAAAACAAGATTTTAAAATTTCCCAATACTGCAAGCATAGCTACTAAATTTTGAAAAGATGTTTATAGTTGAGTTCCTCCAAGTAAACAATTAAAGAGAGCCTCATCAGAATTCTCATCAGAATTATAATTTATTGCCCATTTGATGTTGGTTTCTGTGAGAATAGCGAGTTTGAAGTTTAAAAAAAAATATTTAAACAAATAATAATAATAATAATAATTGGGGGAAAAAAAACAATTACCTTGTGTCACAAGAAAAAAAAATGAATTTGATGACCATTCACCAGTTACAAGACCTAGTAAATCAATAAAATAGAGTTATGCAAATGACTTAACAGCCGATCGCATTTGGTAACAAGGATTTACATGAAATACCGATATACATGAAATGCTATTCACCAGAGACGTATTTTTTTACGATGGAATACTTGTTGTTGGATGATGTGAGAAAAGTAAAAGGAAGGAAGTTGTAAGCCTATTTTGTTCTGTAAAATATTCCAGTTCCAACAAAGAATGATCTATCATTATCGCCGGCAGTTAGCCGTGACCTTTGCCTTAGACCAGAAATGGAACGCTGTTCTAATTTTATCTCCACGGCGTTATTTTTAAGACCCGTGTTGTCCGAAGCCAATTTGCTCTGGCATCACATGAAACCTAAAATAGAAAAAAACATGGAGTAGAAATATCATAGGGTTGATCTAACTCCTGACCCCCCCCCTTTTTAGAGCGCGTTGTTTACCATAAAACGTGAAACCAAGCATTCATTCATTCTTTACGAGACACATCGTAACATTTGCTCCACAGAATGCTGCTCGGCCTGGACAAATGTATGGCACAATATTGAATTTCTGTGTGTAATAAATTGGGCTTCAGGTCGGCGAGTTTGCATTGAATTTCCTCGTATTAATTAAAATCCGGGACAAGTTGACATTGCTGGACGGGAAGGAAATCCAAACAATTAACTTGACCAATGGGAATTTGGGTTCAGGGGAACTGATAAATATATTGTTAATTTTTTAAAAGAACATTTTATAAACATTTATTTAATAAGAAAAAACATTCTTTAAAAAAAAGACAGCATTAATTAAACAGCATGCTCGTGCATGGAGATAAGGGGTAATAATACTTGATATTTTTGTATTTACATTACCAAGCTTTCTTTAATTCTTATTCTGGGGTAGTGCCAGTGGTGTCCGTAAGGGGAAGGGGGGAGGGTCACAAAAAATTACGCCCAGAGGATTTAGCACTCAAAGGGGTGTAATACACGATGCAGCCAAATAAATAACATTAAATTCACTGATTAAATTTAGCAATAGCTATACTTTTAGTTGGAAAACAATTTGAATAGACACATTTAGATTTTTTTTTGTTGAGATTTAGAAATTATTAAAACTATATATCCAAACAACATTTTTGTATGACGTCAGATCTATATCTAGTAAACGTATTTCTAGTTTTATGACCTTAAATTATTTCACCACTCACAGTCAGCCTATTTTAAACCATTTAGTTTAAACCCATGATGCCAACAAACATCATGCAATAAGAAATAAATCCTTCGAGACAGGGCATCACGGGACAGAATGACACAAGATTTATATGGCTGCACACGTTTGATAAAAAAGATTACTATTAGAGTGTGACAAGACACTGCCACCAGACACTGTCACTAGACACTGCCACAAGACATTGTCGATATACACTGACACCAGATACTGACACAACACACTGAGACCAGACACTGATACCATACACAGTCACCAGTTACTGAAACCAGACACTGACATCAGACACTACACCAGGCACTGCCAACAGACAGTGCCACAAGACACTGTCAATAGACACTGACAACAGACATTGCAACAAGACACTGTCAATAGACACTGGCAACAGACACTGCTACAAGAAATTGTCAATAGACATTGACAACAGACACTGCCACAAGACACTGTCAATAGACACTGACTGTCCCCAGACACACGCCATCAGACACTTCCACAAGACATTGCCACCATACACCCAGCGGGGCTTAAATCATAACACCTCTATCATTACTCTTATCTTATCTTATTTGTTACAGACGCTCCTTCTAAACAGAAGATTATTGCGTCCTACGCTTATCTATGGTTTATGCCTAGACCTGCATTCTTACAAGAGTTTTAAATGCTGATAAAATGTTGATACTACAACGAATTATTTATCAAGCCAATTACCTATAATAATATTTTAATATGGCAGTTCATTTTTGTTTTATTAACCATTAACACAATTTAAATATTTCACGTCATACACATTAATGTTTATGGAGGGTTTTTGGTAAATTCCGTCTTTTATTAGGAAAGAATAAGAGTTAGAGTTATTATATCATAGATCGTGAGGTAAAATGCGCGAGCCAAATGAAAAAGACTCTTTTAAGTTATATTAATTCAACATATAGATTTTACTTGATTTATCAAGTAGGATATCGGTTTAAATTAAAATTCTTTATATCTTTACTCAGGTCCAAGAGCTCACACGAAGAAGCGAAAAACTGTTTTTGAAGACGGGCATATAACACACATCCATTTTATCAGGTCAGATTCCGAAACAAAAAAATTAAAAAACATTTATTTTATTTTTAAGCACATATATCTACTGGTGAAAGCAAAACAGCAGCTCAACACGAAATGAAGGAAACGCCCGTATAACAAACAAAACAAAGAAATAAAACGAAGAAACGTTCATAAGTCTTGATGGCCGTCGACGTAGCGATACATACTATTTAGGCTCACATGCAGAACAATCAAATTTCAGGAAGCTACTTAATTATAACTTAACGTTACATCGCATTACTCTATTTCCTATCTCCTATTTTGTTGTGGAAATGCTGTACTGATGATAAGCCATGTTCCCTTTAACTTGCGCGGCCATGCAGATATATGACTGTGCAGCAAATTTTTAAAAATATTGCACGAAAATGGATACTGTGCATCTTTGCGCACACGTGTCTTCATTTTGCACATGGACCATCGAGTCTTTAAGGGAGCATTGATTGTAAGCTGAGGTAAGCTGTGGTAAGCTGAGGTAGCTGTGGTAAGCTGTGGTAAGCTGTGGTAAGCTGAGGTAAGCTGTTGTAAGCTGAGGTAAGCTGTGGTAAGCTGAGGAAAGCTGTGGTAAGCTGTGGTAAGCTGAGGTAGCTGTGGTAAGCTGTGGTAAGCTGAGGTAGCTGTGGTAAGCTGTGGTAAGCTGAGGTAAGCTGAGGTAAGCTGTGGTAAGCTGAGGTAAGCTGAGGTAAGCTGTGGTAAGCTGAGGTAAGCTGTGGTAAGCTGTGGTAAACTGAGGTAAGCTGTTGTTTCTGTGTTCCAGGGACCAAATTATCCTACCGAAGGTCTCAATTTTGCATATTAGACGCAAGGCGATTAATTACGCCACTTGTTTCTAAATACGTGCTTTTTTATATGGTGTCTAATCTGTATTTGATTTTCCTAGAATCCTTCGAATTCCTATAACTTAAGCCTACAATTGCTTTTTGGGGCCGTCCGTAAATGACGTCACGCGCATAGTGAGGAAAAGGGGGGGGGGGTTCGATAATAAGTGACGAAGTGTGACAAGGGGGAGGGCGTGTTTAAGAAATGTGACGCCTCATCAAAACGAGCAACTTAAATTTAAAAAATCCACATTCATTTTTGGTTGTTTAGAATTTATTTATTAACGTTTCAAATGGGATTGACGCGTGTTACGATATTAGAGTGCAGCCTAACATTTAATAAATTTTTCTTAAAAGACAAAAAAAGTGATTTGAAACATGCTCTTTTTCAAATTAAAAAAAGGCTTTTGTGGGGAGAGGGGAGCAAAGCAATGTGACTTCAAATTGGTGAGATACGGGGGGTGGGGGTGGAGAGGGGGCTAACTTTTTGAGATGACGTGTAACAAGGGGGTGAAAAATCGGTTAAAACCACATGACGTTGTTTATGGACGGCCCCTTTCACGATCTATCGGTTTAATAGATTTTATGGAATGACGCCTGGGACTTCTTTCAAAACTGATAGCCTCACTTTCTTTGAAAACAAAAAAAATTATATTGTTAGTTAAGAGGTTAAAGGCCACGTCAGGCAGAGTTCATGAGGAGAGCACTCACTCATCACGCAGCCATGAATCCTTACCGCTTCCCTTGTCACATGTCTGGCTTTCTCAATGAACCACAATGAGGCGCTGACCTTGCCATCAGCGTATAGAATTAAGAAGCCCATTGCCCATTGGTACAAATCACCGCAAGTGTTGGTGTCTGTGAGTGTGGGGGAAATTTATTTTTCGTCCTTTGAATTTTATTTACTTTTTATTTACGTGTGTTTCTGAGTTTGAAAATAGAAAGTGTTCGTTTAACTATGTAATGTGATGTTGTGTCATTGGCAATTTATTATTCTTTTAATGGACTTCTATTAGCTGCGATGGCTGTGACATAGCCTACGTGGGAGTATTAATTGACTATCGATTTCTTTGTTTTTGTCACACGCAGATCTCTTAACTTAAACCCAAACCATTTTTATGTTAATGTTTCTCCGGTAGACTTTGTCCCTTGTAAACAAATAAACCACCTCAACCTGTACCATTTTTTTTTTACAACACGAACTAAACACAGAATGTGCGCAAATAGACACAATTAGTTTGGCATTGCGCCATGTTTTCCTGTCGATAGCTGCTCTTGAAACATTTACGAGTGTCTTTTCTTAGACGCCCATTTTTTAAAACTTAATGATATTTTTAAACTTATCAAACACTAAATTTGTCCAAGAAAGCAATGCAAAATTTCAGCAGTTACATGTAGATAAATGTTGTTGTAAGGCAAAGAAAATATGGAAGTCGTAAAGCCGTGTTTGAGCATTGCAGGTGATGTCTTTAGTAGACATCTACTCAACTCTTCGACCTGTCTGCTTTCTTCTAATGTTTTGAACTCATTTAAACCAACTCCACGATTAGATAGACAAATTTGGTGTACAGTAAATCTCTGTCATAAATTTACATATTTAATATTTTGTTAATGTTTTTTTGTAATTTTTTGGGATCTAAGTTTGAGATTGAACAATTTACTTTTCAGTTGAATCACAAAGAAAATCTTAGTTGAGAGGGGCAAACAATGTCTACAAACTATAATATTACCAGGTGCTCTACTACAACTTCCTGATCAATGGGGTTAAGCACAATATTTTTTTTAAACGCAATTCTTCTATAGGACAAATTTGCATCTTTATATTTGAAATGTACGCCCTGTCAGTTTGAACTTTGAAAAAAGCAACTACTCCTGAATCATATCAGATAGAGGGATCGGGTATTTTGCAAACATGTTAAGGAGGTACCACGGATATGCACGGGCCAAAAATGACCGAAAAGGCTAACTGTCAATTTTTCGTTAACCATAACATCCATCGGAGTGAAACAAACGCCAAGCTATAGCTAATAATATTTACAATATGTTGGAGATGGAATTTTTAAAAAATCTCTTTCGTTCGACTCCCGTAATTTTATCAGCAATTTGTAGATAGCAATTGTTATGTTTACTCTTGCAGTTACAAATCTGACATGACTGGTAATATAATATATCTATAACTATTTCCCTTGAATAAAAAATATTGTGGACAAATTATTGGAAATTGCGCTTAAATACTCATCCGAGTTTTTATTATTTGTCTTTTTTTAAAATAAAATCAGAAATAGCCAACTTTCTGCAGGAAAACTTGTGAGATAAAAGGAACGATAGTTTTACAAAAAATGGCTGAGGTTCAGATGAATTGCTTTCCTACTTTAATTGTAAATAATTTAGTCAGTATGTGGATTTTACTTTCTTTTGTTAAGAACTAAGATACATCAAAGCCTATTTTTTAATTTTTAATTTAGACTAAAGTAATAATTTTAATAGTTTATTTATAATTTTATGCACACTAATTGTTAAGCTGAATTAGCAGCAGTTGTTCAACTACGAAACAAAGGATAAAAAATGTAGGCTTTGCTTTAATATTCTTTTTTTATCTGTGATTGTTATCGTTTCAACTATAGTTGAAAATAGAAGACAAATAATTTTTTTTCATTCACTCACCGAATGTAAGCTTTAAAAAAAGAACACTTGCCCCCCCCCCACACACACCCACACTTATTTGTCATTACAAAAAAGGTGTAGTTTTCTATTTCTGAACTAAGTACAAATGCTGATTGTGTAACTCTTTAAGTGTCAAAATTGTGTTAAGGGTAAACTTCATGGGACCATCATGTTTTGTAACACATCGCCCAGTTAACCATACCAAATAAGACAGTGCATGAAGTGACTTCGAACATATGCGCTTCATATGCTAACCATACGGAATCTGTCTACGGCTAAGTTTGTTAGGTTTTTTAAAAATTGTTTTTGTTAGTAGGACGGCAAAATTATTGACACGCCGACTCCTAGCATAGATACACATCTGTATGTGATAACCTCCATATTTTTCGATAACTTTTTGTAAAAGGTCTCATGAACTTCACGTGTATCATATTTTAATGAAAGAGTTTCCAGAATAGCAATACACTTCTATTTTTGGCAATCGTATTTATAGATTAATCCCTTCATTTAGAACGCGGTATCAATGGAGCTATATCGGACCTATAGCAAAGCTCTAGGTGGAAGGTTCTTAGCCATTTTTACAAAGCCATACCCCAAATCGACTTGAGAACTTCCTATAAAAACACCATCATGATTTATATACAACCCCTTTAAAAGCAATAAGAAGAAAAAAATGACGATGCAAAAAAGTTTGATATGGAAGCAGGGGCACAGCCACCCGTGAGCTCTGGCCCACCCATGAGCTATGGCCCACCCGAGGACCATGGCCCACCCGTGAGTTCTAGCCCACCCGAGAGCTCCGGCCCACCCGTGACCTCTGGCCCACCCGTGGGCTCTGGGACACCCGTGAGCTCTGGCCCACCCGAGGGCACTGGCCCACCCCGTTGAGAATCTCCCTTCTAGTCTCTGCCTGTTGCTTTGCGTGACCGATGACACAAAACGTCTTACACGCCAGACAAGACTGAAATAGACCAGGTGGGTGTAGAAATTTGGTCACATGTCGTAGGGGCCCCTACCCCACCCTCTACCACCGCCAACCAGTCCCTCGTATCAATGATTAAGGACCGCGGATTAATCCCAAGCCTTGTCTCATGTTCTGTTATTTATAAACCGCCGCTGTTCATCGGGTGTAACATGAAATAGTCACGCGATAGTGATCGGGCGTTGGTGGGGGGATGCCATCAATAGCTTTGCTTTATCTTTTCTTGTTTGTATCCCACTCCCTCCCACCCCACCCATGTTCTAAGAGTATCAAATGGGACTATGCTGCTGCATGAAGGGATTCTACTCTTTGAGTCATGTGACTTCAAACACAGGATTACAGTCTTTATAAATTTTTAAAGGGCGAACATTTTCTGAGAGCATGGGACAGAACAATGGGAATTGTTAATGAAGAATTTACCTCACCGGCAACATTTTATATCAAATTGTTTAAATAATTTTTGAGTTATTTTCTAAAAACGCTTATAAAGACTAAATGATTCCCTTAGAATTCATTTGTTTATCCGTGTCGGCAAGTTCCCATCTGTCACTTTGTAAACTTAATGGTATTATTGATGTGACAGTTTCAATGTTAAGATATGTTATGTTATTGAGGTCATCCAATAACCTTTGATGATAAGAGGGCCTCAGATTCCTTTCACACCTCCTAAACGTGAGCGAGCTAGAAGTTCTATACGAGGCAATTATCTTTTGGCTTTACTGTCTCTGATCTAAAAAAAAACCTTTTCAAAAAAAAGTAACAAGAAAATACAACAACAATACACACATAAACAGCGAACACAACAGAAAGAACTAACACAACAACATCAACTAATACAAAAGAAACAACTTACACAATAGAAACAACTAACACAAAGAAACAAGTAACACAACAACAACTAAAACAGCAGAAACAACTAAAACAAAAGAAACAACTAACACAACAGAAACAACTAACACAACAACAAGTAACACATTAGAAGCAACTAACACAACAGCAACAAAAACTAACACAACAACAACAACTAACACAACAACAACAACTAATACAACAACATCAACTAACACAACAACAACAACTAACATAACAGAAACAGAAAAAACAACAATCTATAGTGGATGTACTCTAGTGATGATGACAACACACTTTGAGATGTAATTAATTAAACTTAGACCACATCCCCTCCACCATAACTTTGTCTCGAACATTTTCACCGCTTTATATTCTATTATGTTATTTCAAAAACACATTCCACTTTCAAAATGAGTAGTAACTCCCAAGCAATACATTTAAAGTACAAGTTAATTTTTTTATTTAAATTTAACACCATCAAGATAATTTTGTTCAATTAAAAACCGAAAGAAAAAAAAAAGCTCATTCTTCATACAACCATGCCCTCCCCAACACCCACCCCCGTTACCACACAAACCAATTGTTGTCACCTATAGATTTCAAGTGTCACACACACCCACCATCGTTTTGTACCTTTAACAATGCTCAAAGTATGGACCCGTCTAAGTGTCAATCTAGTCATCAATCGATGGTTTTGATTGTAGCTATTTTTACATCATTGTTTGTCGTGTCTATGAAAGGATAGAGATTGCACTTTTAGCTCCGGATAATAAATGACAATTTATATATTATTTATGATGTGTCTAACAGTGCTCTCGTTCTGAATTGTAATTTTTTTTTTTTTGCGATGTGTTTGATGGGAAACCAATTATTTTCGGACATGTGCTCAATGCGCAGACCTAAAAAAATAAATGTTTTGTAACATGTATATGCTTTATTAATTAAAACTTATATATATTCTTTTTCAACCCAGCCTTGTGTAAAGTGCAATCATCTGTGACTAACTCGCCTTCACCCAAAAGGCCCTGCTGCCCATATCCTCTTCCGCCAGGGGTGTTTAAATTCTAGCCTCGACAATGCAAGATTTCCATCCATGTTACAGTGCAATGTCCAAACGGAAAGCAAAACATGCATGGGACTTTTAAACCCGATAGTTTCAAAATGTTGAGACTGACAGAGGGGAAATTTCATGACAGGGATGAGATTTGTTTTGCGTTGTTTTGTGTTTGACGTTCGTACTGTTGTTTTGTGTTTGACGTTCTTAATGATGTTTTGTGTTTGACGTTCGTAATATTGTTTTTTCTTTGTCGCTTGTAACGTTGTTTTGTGTTTGACGTTCGTAATTTTGTTTTGTGTTTGACGTTCGTAATTTTGTTTTGTGTTTGACGTTCGTAATTTTGTTTTGTGTTTGACGTTCGTAATGTTGTTTTGCGTTTGACGTTCGTAATTTTGTTTTGTGTTTGACGTTCGTAATTTTGTTTTGTGTTTGACATTCGTAATGTTGTTTTTTTGTTTGACTTTCGTAAAGTTGTTTTGTGCTTGATGTTCGTAATGTATTTTTTTTTTCGATAAAGTGAATTTGTCATGTACTTATCATCGCACTTTCATCGCCATTGTATATTAAGATAAATCCAAGCTGAACACCCTTTGAGATCCCAAAGATACAATTAGATACAGAGAAATAAGATAGTGATATAGTTATGTATTAAAAGAGATAGAGACAAATCTAGAGACGGGCGGAGTGAGTGTAGAAAGAAACGTGCAAGAGAGGCAGGATTGGATAATATAACAGAATTGGTAAAGGATGGTCGAAAAATATTTGAAAACATATTTTCAGACCTTTCTTTTTTATGTTACCTGAATATACTTGCCAGTTTTTAAATTATGAAAAAATAATAAAAATCTTCGTTAATGAAAAAAACTAACTTAGACAGTTTTTAAAAGCTCCCACATTCTATTTTAAATATATAATTTTAAAAATCTTTAAATTTTAGGATTGCTTATTAAAAAAACTAAAACTTAATGTTAAAAATCTGAAAATATAACATCTTCTCAACTATTTTTCTAAGCCGATGGCATGTTGACGATAACACAGACTTGCCAGCTAGTATTGCTGCATCGTGGTGGCAGGTTTGTAATAACGTGCATCTTCTATTCTTGATCAATTATTATATGTAACCTTCATCTGGCAGAATGTTTTGAATATTTATACAACATAAAGTGCATTGCGATTATTAAATTTAGAATGTTTTGAACATTGCAACAAATGTTGCCACAATGTTACAATGATCGCTATTTTTAGAAAAGTAAATTGTCTTTTGATTCAGCTTCTGATGGATGAAATAAAAATAACTTTAAAAAAAACAAACAAACAGTGCAGAGCTATGGATACGATATAGGCGTTAGGATTTGCAGGTGTGGATGTGTGTGAGTGAGTGTGTGCTTGGGTGTGGATGTGTTTTGTGATGGTGTGTGCTTGGGTGTGGATGTGTTTTGCCTGTGTGTGTGTGGTTGAGTGTGGATGTGTGTGTGTGTGTGTGTGTTGTGGTGTGTATTGTGCCACAATAAATTAGAATGCTATGCTGAGGGCAAACTCGATAGTCTTTTTGAAATTTTGAAACGGTGTTTATTAAGGAATAACATGAAAGAAACAGTTTGTTGTTGTTATTTAAAAATAAATTAATTTAATTAATTCACAATTTCCAGCCGATCCGCAGAGAGTCGAAATATAACATTTTACTACTTATATCTCTATCATTCTATTCACGTAAGATGAGTAATAAGAAAATGGTGTTTAAATTTTGCTTTAAAAAGTATTTATAAAAATTAATTCTTTAATTTTATTTTACTAGAGTGTAGAGAATATTGATTTCCTCAAGTAGTTTGTAAAAATTATATAAAAATTGCATAAACTATGTGAGTATATCTTCCCAGAATCTTGAAAATCAAATGTTTTGAATATTTAATCTAAATATATTGTGATTTCATATCAAACATTCATAGATTCCATCTAATTCCTTAACAACCAATTGAACATGCAGCATATCGTTGTAGATTTTTAATGTGTTTAATATTAATATGGCGCAAAAGTTATTTTCCATTATTCTTGCTATTGCTTAAAATGGTATTCCCAACATAGATACTTGTCCGAAAAGGGTCGGAGACGATATTTTTCATCTACAAAAATAATTTAGCTTTGAAAAATACAACGTTTAAAATTTAAACGTTTCCAAATTTCAAATTGGCATTTTCAGAAATTAAGTTAAGCCTTAGGTCTAACGACTAAACTAAACACATTTTCTGTAGGCCTGAGACTAATCTCTTAAGACCATGGCTAATACCCGGACAACCTGCTCCATCTGCTGAGCAGTGGCTTACCACATTGTCTTAACATGGGACTCTGTGCCTCCCTTACCTCCCCGGCAATGTCTAGCACGGGACACGACGTCAGCAGCTGTGAGACTGTCTCGGAGGCTTGGCTGAAATGGTGGCAGGTTGAGTCCCCCAAAAGAACCTACTAAAAGATCCTATAGAATTTATGTTCAACAAGAGATGAGTATTAATTTCTTTAAGATTTCGGTATTTCTACGAGTGCATTGCGAACTGTTACTTTCACGTTCACACTGAGGTGCATGATGCACATTAGTTTTAAAAGAAAATACATGTGCACAAATACAAATACTGAGAGAGAAAAAAACTCAATTTTTAATTGTTCACTTTTATTGAGATAACATGTTATTATACCATTTGAAAATAAGCAACTTAGTTGCCAAATATGAACAACATAAACTGATGACATTACTTTTCTTTTTACAACCAATAATTTATTGCTGTGTAGTCATGTACATGCGACTTATCGGAATACATTTTCTCAAAACATAAGGGAAAACATGCATTGAAGGAGGTGGAAACAAGTAATCAGCTACAAAGTCTTCGATACAACAGGGCTCAGTATGTTCAGCACATAGTTGTGGAAAGCAGGGTGAATCACCGTTAAGTGATTTGTTAGAGCTGTCTTTCAGTTCTGGGACAAAATAGACTCCGTTTAATTGTTTTCAAACCGTAAGGCATAAACCATAAGGTCAGGTTAAACATAAAATTGTCATGGTCTTTGGAGGGGAGCAATGTTCATACGATGGTGACATTTCTGTGACCACATGATGGTGTGACATTGCTAGTGTTAACACAAACACAAAGATGTTAACTGAACCTGTGAAAGGCTTGGTGGCAAGAAATTGAGGTTCTGACGTCAACTGAAGAAAACAAGATGATGAACAAAGCTGCAGTTACGTGTCATACAATGACTTCCTTTTTCCGGTTGGAGTGTGTGTGTGTGGGGGGGGGGGGGGTAATGGGCCATACTTAAAGTTAATTCATACAGAAATTTCATTCACAATTTGGAAATCGCTAAAAAAAAATAATAATTCAAAAATAAATTAACGAAACCTGTTTTTTAAAAAATATATTTATAGACCCATTTTTTTCCGCACATAAAATCGATAAAATTGTTACTGTGTTTCGTCAATATTTAAGAATCAATAGCTTGACGGAACCATTCATTCGGGTCAAGGCCAAAGCTATAAACGTCTAGACTTTACAAATAAACGAAGAGACTTGCGGGTAACGTTTACCCGTCTTTCGTCAATAACGTTCTTGTAATCTGAGGCGCACGTTGTATCATACACAAGTCCAATGTCAAATGGTTCATATCAAACGTTTGTTTACATACGTTTTATTCATCAAAAAATGTGTAAACCCTTATTGGTTGACCTTACAATTAAGGATAAATTTATGTGAAAACATGTGTAAATCAACAACAAAAATTATCTGTTAAAAAAACAAACAAATATTTTTAGCATCTGAAACAAATACTTCTCACCCCCCCCCCCCCCAATCGTTTACACCCTAATAAAAATGAAGTATAAATTATGAATGCTTCATAGCATCTTTGTTTTACTTAACTAGCAAAAAAAAAATCATATGGATAATCGTACGACGCATTAAGGTTCTGTATAGAACAAGATCTGATAAGATAAGAAAATAAATCACAAGTAATATATTGAAATATAGAAACAAATAATAATGCTACTGGTCTTCGCTCACACAATCGCTAAAACATTTATCACATAGGCGTATTCAAATGTACATAAAAAATACAACACAAAATATTTAAACTGTAGAAACGTACAATTTATAGAGTTTCATTTTACGCATCTGATAAGTTTAATTTTTACAGATCATTCCAGCTCCTTCATCATTAGGCACATGCGCTTTCGCAGGCATTTCGTGTTTTGTTGTTGTTTTGATTATACGCTTCAGTGTAGGCACGTTGACTTTAGTAAGGCTTTTGTAGGTTCCAACCCATAGCAATAGTATTTGGTGTGGAATGTGAATAATGGCACGTATGGGTGAGGTTGGCGGTGATATTCTCGCATTCGGATGCGTAAGAACTGTGTTTTCCCCCAAGACATCATAATCTTTCCGCAATGGACACGTCTACTGCATGGTGACACGTCTCCAAGAGGTCTCTGAGAGGAACACGTCGGAATGAAGAATGCTTCCGGAACTGTTTTTGATATAAGTCTAAGTTTGGGTATCTTACTTTTGGCAAGTGTGAGAGTTCGATAAGAGCCATGCCCGTGTCTTTAAGTGCCCGTGTTTCTGAGAATAGACTGACCGGGGGCGCTGTTGATGGCCGGGTGGGTGTCCGCAGAGAGTCGTGGGCGGATTAGCCTGACAGAGATGAGCTGGTGGTCCGAGCCCCGCTCGTCGGCCCACGAGACCCGCTTTTCGCAGTGGCTGGAGCGGCGGGCCGGTTTGGGTTTGATCAAATCAGCTCCACCGAAGGAGGCAGGGCGACGACTCCCCGCACTTCTTGGAGATTTCGGCATGTCCTCCACTCGCGGTGAAAGAAGTGAAGGTGTGGCTGCGGGGGATCTCGTTACTGAGTTTGTGCGAGGAGATAGTGGTTGAGACGTTGACGATGACTTTTCATGTGTGTGGTAGGACGATGAAGATTTTTTTGCTGTTTCCGCAGTGGAAGCTTTCTTCGAGGATTCGTCGGATTTGCATTCCTCTAGCCTCATTTTACCCAAGGCTTCCTGAAACGGAGAATGTTAGAGTCATATAGATTTTTGGCTTATCAAAGATTTTACTCATGATGTTTACGAACTGACACCTGCCAGTTACATTGATTCAATTAAAATAATTTAAAAATTGGGGCTAGTGGTCTGAATATTTTTGTTTAAAAAAAAAAAAAAACTCTTGACCTTACGAAGGTGAAACTTGAATGAATTATTACCATATTTATCAAAATTGCTCTAAAGCTCAGCATAATGTCGAGGAAAGTTAACAAGAATATTTATTAACCAATTCCTAATTTTTCTTTTCTTTTTTAAGCATTATTTCAGTATTAAAGCTACTTTTTAATATCATAGTGTAGTAAAAATATTAAAAATAAATCTCTATCTGATGGTCATCTGTACATTTCGATTTTTTAAATGCTCATTTTAGTTTTTCATCAGTACTTACATCTTATAACCTAACACTGAGTTATAATAAACTAACACTACTAGAATGCACTTACTCTGAATGCTTCCGACGGCTCCGGCATATAAGCTCTGATGCTGGGACACGTGACGTCACGGCTACAGAAATACGTCTCGCAGCTGTTGTCGTCATCGCTGAGCGAGACCAAGATGTTGATGGGGTCACTAACTGTGGTCCTCGTCACGTTATCCACGACGTGGTCCGCTGATCTCCTGTATGACGCGCCAGAGTCCGACTGCATTGTTGGCGCCATAGTTTAACAGGCTATTTGTTAATTTGACTGTTGGCGGCAGTTAAGGTTCGTATAATCGAATTCTTGACTCTCTTGTAGAGAATAAACTTCTTATCAATGTCCACAAAACACAGCGATTTCTGGTAATCACGCAGTTATGTTATCTCTTTTAACAACTCCTGAAGAATATAAATTCTCGACAACACTTTATACCGAAGGTGTGATCTATTTTCTTGTCACAGTGCTGCTTTGTTAGGTGTGAATTCACGTCCAATGTTTCTGATCCTTGATCGTCACACGATCTTATATAGGCGATCAGGAACAAAAACGTCCACACACACACACACACACACCGTTATGTTTACGTCAGTAGAACAGGGTGGTCGGGCGGCGAGTAGGCTTTGTCTGGAAGTCATGGCACTGACACTGACTTGGTGGCGGGTCGCACCAGCTCAGTGGAGATTCCAGCTTACAGCAGCTCTCTGTTCAACCATCGATCACCTGGTCACATGACCGACTTCCAGTATCGATGCCAGGAGGATATTCGAATGCCCGTACTGTTCTATTATTTGTTTGAAGTTAGGATGCCTTATATAGTTAGGGATAGATTGTCTTAAATTATCATTTTTGGATATTTATCTGGTTATTTCTTGAAATGGCCTACATTTATGAATACATTCGTTTGGTTAATAAGACGATTCGAGCGATGTCACTTTTTACGCGTTTTTCCCCATTCCTTGTCCCCTCCTGCTCCTGTAAAAATATAATTTCCCTAAGAAATTATCATGCATAATGATAAAAAACATCATTAGATTTTTGTGTCAATTAATTATGACAATAAGTATGATCAGTTTCATATTTAAAATAGTTCTTCAAGAAATTCATTTATTTCACATTTCGGATGAAAGAACGGACTGAGTCTACCATTTTAATTATACACCTTATAAAATGAAATGACTATTTATATTACGTCTAAACTGGACTCTCTTTGGTTAATACCCTGAAATGTTCAAACACAACATTGACAATGATCTCATGGCGTTGATCAACATAACTAGCCCTTGTGTGATATCAACAAGAAAAAGTTTAGAAGACGAAGCAACTGGGACCAGTTAGTGTAGGAACAACCACCCAATCACTCTCCAGAAAGGCTTTGACTTCTGAATTTTAAAAAACGACAAAAAAAAAAAAAACAACAACAACAACAACAACAAAATAGCAACAACAATTTTTTTAAATTGAAGACATTTCAGCAGCTAAAGCGACGTACTTTGATGAGGCAGATAGCATCATCATTTTTACACTCAATTTCCTTTAGAAAAAATGCATGAACCTACTGGTGCTTCAACCCCTAAGTTTTAAATGGTTGTTACATTTTACAAGGTTACATTTTACAAGGTGACATATCTCTTCAGACACAAACTGCAAATGGCCTTCTTGTGAAAAATATAGTGCAGAATAATGTCCACTTCCGCAACACTTTCAGATTTTTAAAAAAAACGTGTACTTTCATGTACATTTTTCTTCCCTGCCTTTGATAGCTCTCTGACCGTTGTTATTTCTTCGAAACTCTTCCATTTAGAAAGTCAGCATCAATAATGGCATCAACTTTCTGGGAGAATAATTCATTAGCGATGGTCTGGCAATTTTTAGGAATTCATTGAGCCAAACTTCTCCACTGCACACGAATCGTCATCAACATTACTGACTTACATTGCGAGCTGTGATTTGTGCGTAGCTAATCTTTTCTCTCATCGGTATTCTTTTCACGCTTGTTGGACAAACTTGAATAATTACAAACTCTAGCTATTCACCTCCACATTAGAGTGTGTTCTTAAATTTACAAAATGTGTTCGCTTAAAACGTATTCAACCCTAAAGTTTTCCACAAAAAAATTAAGTATTTGGATATACCCATAATACAATAGGAAAAGGTTTATGATTGAAGACAGTATCGATACTTGCATCAACTCCCCACGCACGATAATAACCATGGCCCACACTCAGTATTGACCGATTTTTACCTGACAGTTTTATGTAGGCCATATTTGTTTTTCTGACATATACTCGAAGGACTGTCCTTGGAGTCGTAACCGCATTATGTGATGCAATTCCACTTGAGCATGTCACTTACCACAACAGCGCCATCTGTTTCATCAGTCAGGAGAATGTTAATTTAAGCTGGCCAAACTGTTTTGAGCGGTGGGAGAAAGTTTTGAAGTTGTTTTCTGTAAATTTCCATAGGTTGGTTGGTAAAAAACCGACTATTAAACCAAGAGCTTCAATTCTTGAATGGGTGAAGCCAGCAATAACATTGAGCTGAGATTTACTATCATGATTGTCTCAAATAATGTGTTATTCTTTGGATGTTTAAGAACTTAGAAAAAAAAAATTTGCCATCCCCTAGCTCCCCTTCTGTTTCACTCACGTGGTTATTTCAAACATTTCAAAATAAGTGTTTTAGGTTTATTTTAAGAATTGATTTTTTTCCCTGAATACGGGATTTGGCAGAAATGTAGTTATCTCCTGATGTTTCAAAATTATAAACCAATTCTGTTCCAAAGTTCGTTTGATAGACTTCGTTTAAACCTATAACTGGTGATCGAATGTGTGAGCGTCAATGTGATCCGATCAACAGTCCACAGACACTTGGCCTTGACCTGGGGCAGCTGACGCTGACAGACCATCAAAGATACCACCGTCAACATTTTGTGACAATGTTCCACAACCTATCCTGTCACGTGAGCACGTCTGACGGGACCCTCCTGAAATAGATCAAAGTTACTCTACTATTTAGATCTATTTGAATGATAAGATCGAGGGCGTTATTGTTTTAATTGAAACCTCAATGCGGTCTATCTAGAAAATAGAAAGAAGTCTAAAAATATCTCCTTTCAGCCTTCGGTAACAATGGACTTTTCTAACTCCACATGTCTAACTCTGGTTATTTCCAGTATTAAAAAAGGCTCGACTTTGAATGTTTCCTATCAGGCACTTGAAATAGGTCAGAAAACAACGCCCCCATCCCCACAATAAACTATCAATCGCTGATCGTCCTTATCGGGCGGGTGCTTTTTGGGCACCCCGCCAAGGTACAAACATTGATAGTACAATTTCGATATTGGATATTATTTTAGGGGGCATTTTGAGGGGCAAAGGAAGGGTGGGATTTTATGCTTGGAATAACAGTGTCTCTCAAGCTATTCGTGAATGGGCTCTACTGTTTATAATTTTGATATTTGTTAATGAATGAGATGTCCTTACTATAACGAACTTTAATGACATTTTATTGTATGGCCTCTGTTTAGCTGAGTCATTCATTCTTACAAAATATTATTTACGCATTTATTTATTTATTTAAAAAAATATATATAAGTAACCAGTGACAATGTGAAAATAGTGTTGGCACGTGTTTCATATTTTTTTTTTTTTTTAAATAGACCTGTGTCTGGTGCGCATGTAGAAAACAACGTAAACTGTTGCCGCTCTCTCGTGTTTATTAATGGACCTTGTTGACATGGAAAGTTCGTTCTGGGAAAGTTTATCAGTGGAAATTTCGAGGAAACTACAGTTTTTAATCTGTAATGATTCTTGATAGAAATATTCCTAAATATGTATTGTATGGGGACTGGGTTGTTGTTGTTTTTAAACTCTGGAACAAATGAGTGCTTTAAACCCATTTGTTTTTCATTGGAATTTTCATTACAAACTCTCTGTTCTAGTTGTAAAACTGATTAAGATATAAATTAATAGAATGCATAAATAGTAATAGTAAATTACTTTAAAAATTATTTTGATACTCTACCAAAAAAGAATACAACCATGGTTAAGTTAAATGTAAATTTGAATTCTTGAATTTATCAATAACAAGATTTTTATTTTTTAAACAGAAAATGGACAAATAATAGTACCATAATAATACCAAGGAAAAGCAAAGTATTGTTACAATTTAACTAGAGCAGACTCCCCCCCTCCCCACATACTCACCCCACTCCAACACCCCAAACTCTTATTTAAAATAGAACTGCTTGATTCATAATACGATAAGAAAACTGGTGCCCTCTATAAATAGGTATGCACTGATGTGCATCCCTAGAGATAGGGGAGGACCTAAATGAACGTGCCGCATAAGGACACAATATCGTATACTTAGGTAGAAAGATGGCAGAAAGCTGCTAGTACGTTGTGAAGAATACTGAGAAGGGCCTTTGTTTTACAGCAGTGGTCGGAAACCATGGCTCGCGAGCCAGATGTGGCTCCATTGGTGGCTGCATGTGGCTCTCAGAAACATGTTCGTTTATTTTTTAAAAAATAAAAACTTTATTTAGACTCATATAATCTAAATATTAATCGCATATTAAAAAAACATAACAATTTTATTAAAAAGATTTCAGAGATATAGATCTATATCTAATTTTTCTTTTCGTGCTAAAATTGCACAAAATCCACACATTAACTTGAATTTTCAGTTTTGTTTACTTGTATTGCTCTCACGGAACTACTTTTTTAAAATATGCGTTGTTCATGGCTCTCTCAGACAAATAGTTTCCCGACCTCTGATCTACGGGGAAGGTATGAAGAAAAATATTGTTTGTTTTAAATAGTTGTAAAAATAACAACAAATTATTTATTAAAAATTTTACATTCGTTGTTGTTTCTATTAGCATGTACGTTTAAGAAGGAATACGTCTAGAAGCGAACAAGAATACATCGTGTTTATATTCTTTAGTATAATATTCTTTAAAGATTGGTATCTTTTTTCCTCCAAAATATTCTTTCATGAAACTCTGGGTGGCTGGCTAATGAAGAATGTGATAAACTGATTAATTGTCTACATTTACATGGTCTGACGTGAGCCCCAATTCTTATAGTTTTCACCTGTTAAGTATTGTCCTCATAAATAGGTAAGTAAGAACACAAATTTAAATGCATAGAAAAACAGAAAGTGGGTTAAAATTTCATATCAATGTTTGAGCAGGACAGACGAACAGACCGATAGAACTGAGAGAGAGAGAGAGAGAGAGAGAGAGAGAGAGAGAGAGAGAGAGAGAGAGAGAGAGGACTGTCGTAAATAGGTTGTTAAAAAGGAAGCCGTGTTCCTCCCTTTTATATAACGTCAGTTAAACATCACCTAATAGAAATAATACAAACTTGTACAGTGCTATCATTTGAGGAACTAGCCAATGGCAAATTGTTTATCTCAACGTGGACAGAAGGGGGTACTTCAGGCAATCCTTAGGAATTATATTACTTACCAGAAATAACACGAAAAACAAGGGCCCTCTTAAAATAGCCCGCCTAACAACGGAGGCGGCGATGCGTAAACTTCCCATTTAATTACCTACACACTTAGATCTTGGTTATGTTCAATTTAAGCTAAGACTATTTTTGAAAACCTCATTGTATTACGTTCTTAGGTGTAACCTTTCAAACTGTGGCAGCTAAATATATCTTCCCTTACCCAGGGGCGTCACAAGGTACGGAATAACCCTGTGCGGTAGCCTATGGTGTCACCTTCTCAGAACTTACCCCCTGAGCCCTGGTCCGAGACTCACATTTCCCGCCCCTTCGCCTTAAAAAAAACAACTAAGGAAATCCTCAATAGTGGTTTATGAAACTACAAAAGTTCCTAAAACTAAACTTAAATTCACGTAAAATGTTTTGTTTCAAAATAATATAAATAAAGTCATTCACTTATTACTACATTTGTATGTCACTGCAATCTTCGTTAGCGCTGTTTAAAGTATTCTTGACCGTAAATGTTGTTATACATCACACCTAAGTGGATGCGAAAATGTGCTGTTTGAAGGTGGTTGGCGGTCGGCAATAAAAGTGAAAGAGATTAATAAATTGTTTTCCTAAAATTCAAACGCTCGCTAACATTTACAGAAGTAATAAAATGTGGAAGGCATCAAAATTTTTTTGTTATTCTTGAAATTAATTAAATTAAAAAAATTGCAGCCTACAGCAGGGGTACTCAACCTTTGGGCTATTGCCGGCCTCATTAAAGGAAATTACCTTTGCAACGGCCACCAAAAATAATTTTTTCACTGAAAAATCAAACGGTGAATTGCGGGAAATGATAGATATTAAGATGTTGGATATGACTTTTTAGCAAACTGTTGTCCCTTCACAATAACAAGTGCTTAAGGGTGTAAATGAATATTCGATATTTCGTTTACAACTTTACATAATATTTTTCCAAATATCAAATATTTGACGGCCGCATGTTATTATAATTTAAACAGATTTCCATGGCCGCACATTTTCGTACCCACGACAGCATGCTGCCGTACGGCCTCGGGTTGCGCACCCCTGGCCTACGGCCTACAGTATCAAAATAGAAGTTTTTTTGTTTTTAAGGTATGGAATGGCTCCGGGCTAGCATCTAATGAAAACGTTGAGGGTATTATGTCCATGTATGAAGAAGTCATAATACAAGCATAAAAATATATGACGGAACAAGGTTTTTCTGGTTTGTTAACATGTATAGTTTCATACGGAAAATCAAAGATGTATGTTATCATTATACATTATAATATTTGAGAAACACTGACTTAAAATAAATAAAAACGTTTAAATCTTCTATGCTATATTCTTAGATTCTTTAAGAGTGAGCTTTAAGAAACTGCGCTATAGAAGCGTACTATATAAATATATATAAATAAAGAGAGGTTGGGCTTGTAACAATTTCACCTGAGTCAATAGGTAGGTCAATTGTTTTAGAAACTGTTGTACTTTTATTGTGACGCGCAATTAATATTGAGCCGAGGGGCAGGGTGAGTACGCTGCCAACGATCTGTTTATTCGAACTCATGGAGGGAGTTTACGATGTGATTATGGTTCTAATTATAGCTTCTAGGAACTACTCAGAGAGAAGTCCGTGCCGCAATTAAGTTCAGGCATTGATTACTAGAGTCACATAAATGATTAAACGTGTGCTGGCAGCCATCTGCATTAAGTGCAATATCGCTTAGGAAATTACCTACACTCACACACACAGACACACACCAAAACATACACACACAAGTACATACCCAGACATAGTCCGATACACGCACATGCACACAAACACACATGACACGTACACACCCAGACATAGTCCAATACACACACATGCACACAAAAAGGCTCTCATTATAAGTAAATTAATTTTATACGATATCCACTGAATGCATTTTATTTCAAATTTATATCAGTGAACTATAAATATCTATAGACAAGAGAGAGGCCGTTTGAAGTCCAGTAAATTATAAATCTATAACCCAAAATGGCAGAAGAGACCAATAAAAAGCTAAGATTTCATAAATAAAAAGCTTGTGAAAAGTGATTACTTTAATTGTAATATAGTTTTATTTTCTTAAAATATTTTTTTTATAGTTTGCTCTATGTGGTGGTGGCTGGCAACAGCAATTTAACCATATCCTTATTTATAATCATGATGAACGTCAATTTTGTTTTTTGATTGAAATTGCGTAATGTGCTACAAATTGGTAAACTTTCCAATTACATTCAAAAGTGTAATTATATAGATCTACTACTCGATTCATTTTCAGAAGAGCGTGTTTTTTATTATTTTTTTATTTATTTTTTTTTAAACAAAATAGAAATAATTAGATCTACACTTTTTAATTTATTTCTAGATTTTATATCAGAATTGTTAAATTTTTTTTTGGTTAAGTTTTAAAATAATTTTTTTCATTTAATTTTTAAATTTTATTTGAAAAAACAAAAACATTTGTAAGGTTTGCCATCTTAGAGATTTCCGCTTTTTTGAAATTAAGGTGCGCAGTACATTTTTGGACCTGAAGCGGCTCGGGAAGCTGCAGTTTAAACTATTGATGATTTGTTCCTCAACAAATTGGGAGAAAATAAATTTAACTTCTCCTAGCAAAACAAATAGAATAATATAAAAAAAACTATAAAATTTATTGTTAAAACATTGTTGAACATCTGTTTAGGGGGTGGCTCGAGATAGTTTAAGAACTGCGTAGTTTTAAGGTCACCGTGGCGTCAATCAGCAGTGGTCATGTTATTCTTCCTGCATGGGGCAGGTAGGTCGTGTTGATAGAACACACTCCAGGTTGTTAGTTTGGGACTTGACCCTGTAGGTCAAGGTCGTGGGAAAATGAACGAGGAACTGAAGGTTATTGATGTGGGTTTTTTTTTTTAATTTCGAAGAAACTCACTGCTAGCGATTCTCAAGTTGTAATATGTAATCTACCCGTTTATATGCAGATGAGGAAATACAAAAGAAGATTTAATTGAGGGGCGGATTAAGACTCCACGGGGCCCCTGGCTGCAATCAAACGGGGGCCCTATCCAGCCAGCGTCCCTTTAAATAATATGATTGCTAGCAGCTAATATAAGACTATAACTAATACTCCTAGTATTACGGGAACGGCCTTCCCAGCCAAAAATATTAATCATGAAAAATGAAAAAACACATGAAGAAATAACTGTTTGGAGTATTTGCCGGTATACTAAACTTGAGTGTTAAAAGAAAAAAAATATATATTTCACCACCAGGAATCGTTCCTGCCATCGCTTGCACCACAAGCTTATTCTCTTCCAAACGCCAGCAGAGCATCGATTATTAAGGCTATCGGGTCTGAAAAGCCATCCGATTAATGGATAAAATGTATAAATTTATTTAATTTATTATATTTTCAAGGAATCGTGCAAATATTTGTATTCTTTTATTATAAAACATAAAAAGTTTGTCGGCCCCTAAATGATCGGGGGCCCCTGGCTATAGCCCATTCAGCTCCCCCTCACCCTAATCCACCATAGATTTAATTGTTAAATTTCGGCTTGAATCAAGAACGTTTTCATACAAAATGAATGTGTTTATTCCATTTAGAAATTTCAGAGACCTAAAATTATGTCAGTTTATTTAGCTCTGAAATTATGAAATTATTTTTTATAATGTTTAGTCCCTATATTTGTTAATATAAAGTTTAAATATAAAAAGTATTTATAAAGATCTATTAAAAGTTAGTGTTCTTATGGGGAAACATAAGAGATGAAAAGAAACGTGTATTACGTATATTATTTGATTTGGTTGCAAGAAAAACACTTTATGACGGAGTTTATAAAAATCAATTGGACATTTCTCAGTTCAAAGTTCAAACATTTATTTTAAATATTGTTTACGTTTTTTAAGAATTAAAAAAAAACAAAAGAAACAAAGGAAAAAAAATAGAAATAACAGTTTAAAAAAAAAGTAATCGTGTACGTGAACGATTTGAATATAACTGGAAATCTTTTATTGTATTCCATTTATTAATTAAACATGCTACACTTTGGGCACAAGCTCGACGACTCCTTATTCCCGGTCACCAAGGCGAGTATTCGAATAGGGGCGCCACTCCCATCCAATAACTTAACTGGGGAGGCAATGATTGTGGCCCCCGAGGCCGGGACGTGTCCGAGATTGTTGACGTTCTCGAGCCCCATGACGTTGGCTTTACCGACCATCTGGTGGACATCAAACTCTGCCGTCTGACCGTAGTCAACTGAGGGCGTGTCCGCGCCTATCATGCTGATATTCCTGTTCTCCAACAACCAGTTGACCGCATCAGGATGGAAGCCTAATGATCAAATTATATATTAAAGTAGGCCAACTGAATCATAAAATGATTTTATCAGTCTTGTTGTTTTTTGTTGTTGTTGTTTTTTTTATCTGAAAGGAGTATTGTGGGTAATTGACATAACAATTCTTGCTCGGGAAAAAAATAATAATATGCTATCACGAAAATCAAGACCGTCTCCACCGGGTCAGTATTCAACAACAGTGGCGTCACTATAGTTGGTGTCACCCGGGGCGGTAGCTCATGGTTTCACCCCCTCATGCCTTAACCCATAGAACTCCTCCAAGTTTTCCAGCGCCAAATAACGAGAAAATACAGCATTTTACCTTTTGGTGTCACCCCCCTGATGGTGTCATCCGGAGCGACCCACCCCCACCGCACCCCCCTAGCGACGCCCCTGTTCAACAATACAACAACTGGCCTCACATAATGTAATATAATTTAATTTTGATAGCATGAATCGTCTTAAAAAGACAATGAAAGAAGATTTAATAGGCCGCCTATCAAGCAGCGCACCCTCTACCATTCACTAATCAATTGCGCGGTCGTTGCGCGGTATGGACGAAGGGGGTTAGAGAATTCACTGATAAATATGCCGGATTTTAATTATTTTTTATAAAAAATTGAATTGAAATTGTAAATGTTAAAACCTACTGCCCCAAAAAACTTAAAATGAAAAAAAGTATAAGTTATTTTGTTGCTAACTTTTAATTCATCACAGCAACTGAACTAAAACGATTGAAATTGTGTGTTTCTTATGTGTTACAGACGGTTCTTCCATGCAGATGATTATCGGGTCTTACGCTTATCGTCTAAAAAGGCCAATCTTTTATTATATTATATATTATAAAAAAAACTGGTACAGACGCTCCTTATATGCAGAAGATTATTGCGTCTTAAGCTGATCTTGTAAAAAGGCCTATCTTATATTATCTTATCTATTACAGGCGCTTTTTTTCTACTTTTATGATGAATGAAAAAAACTAATCTTACAATAAATAATAGGGTTTATAAAAATTATTCTATGTGTATTTGTGTAAAAATGCTAGCTGCCGCAAATAATTAAAATGTCTTATTCTGACCAGGGAAATGAAATGTGCTACTGTCGTCTGGTGTGGCCGTGTTAAACGTCCGGTAAGGGTCTGGATACCTGACATCCCATCCAGACCACATGAAAACAAAGACGCCTTTTGGAATGGTCCCATGCAGGGACTCCCACTTCACTAGGTCGGAAACACTAGCATCAAACAAAAAAAAGACCATCGTTAGTACAATACATATATAGCTGTATACTCAGCAAATATTTGGACTACCCTTAAAACTTCTGTCACCACCAATGTTTAACGATGTAGTTTAGGAAGTTATAATGAGTTAGACTTGTTTGAATTACTCGAGCCTGTAGTCCGGATTGTTGAGAACCTTTCTCCTGATGTCCACGATGACCCCAGGCCCCACGAAGCGGTCCGCGGGTATCTGATGGACTCTCCAACTTCCCCGTGAAAAGTGAGTCGGCGAGTCCATGTGGGTTCCAATGTGTTCAACGGTTTCAAACTTGTTCAGTTCCAACCTGTTAAATGTACGGCATGGTGAGACAAATCAAGATTTATTAATGCCGTTCGCTGTACTTTGCATGCTGCAAAATTATTCAATAGGGATGTTCATAATATGGCGGAAATCTATTAATAGAAATATTATATCTAAATTTACATTTTTTAAGGACAACATTCATTAAAAAATTAATAAAAGATACGAGTCAATATGTGAATGTAGATATATTGAGAATGATTGATCTTAGCAAATAATTTTTTATTCTTCGTTAATTTAAGACAGCTAATTGGACTTGCAAAATAAAAAAAAACAATTTCATAATTATACTAAGCTAACAATTTTGAGAACATGGTGATTTGATTGTATTTATGCCTCAAAACATTGTTCCGCTAAAATGTATTCTAAAAAAAGAACATTATGAAATGAGCTATGACGTTTTCCGGTTTTATAAATGAAGAACCCTATAGTTTGTTTTAAACCGTTGCAAAGCCTGTAACTAAATAAAATACAAAATACACCAACAAAATGTGTAATAACAACAATAAATTTGAGCTTTATTATTTAACTAATAGGACTGTAAACGTTTCGGATAGTTCATTCATCAGTTCAATAAACATCAAGTACGTACGTACTTAGGCAATAAAAATGTATTTAAGTTCTTATGACGTACTTGATCTATATCATAAAATAGTTATGTGAACAAAAAAGAAAGCAAAAACAACAATGGCATAGGATATAAGAAAAAGGAGGAAGCATCAAGAGTTACAATGGAAACCACGACTAAATACATGTAAATAAGTTTTAAATACGTTAACTTTTGAGCTTGAAAAAAACACAAATTAGTCACCCACCAAGGGGGTAAGCCCGCTGGTTGCACCCCTCTGTACAGAATCGTCAGAACAAAGTTCGGTACGCCGGGAAATCTTATGGCGTTGCTGTCCAGTGTGTGCGAAAGGTCAACCAAGTTGAAGCCGTCTTTGAGGCATCCGGCTGAGCATACAATTCCGAGGCAGCCCATGACTGTCATGAGGGACAGCCATGTCTTATCGCCAAATCTGATGACCGTCATGAGGGACAGCCATGTCTTATCACCAAATCTGATGACGGGCATTTTGAGTGAAAGTGAAGTCACTAACGAGTCCAAATGCTAATCTGTAAAATAATTGAATTAAAGAGAGGGGAAAATGAAAAATCTGGTTGGTCTTGATTATATGAAGACTAAAGACTCTCTTTCAGTTAGCGAAACCCAGCTTCACAACACACGAATATTATTACTGTCTAATTGGGTGAGGGAAGGGGTGGGTAGTGACATACAGATCTTCTTTAGTCAAAATTAAGTTAACATTTTTTTCACTTTTCATATTAACCAAAAATGTATAACCCTCTTTTTTTATAAAATGATTAATTAAAACAAATAACGCATAAAATATTTTTTTTAAAAATATGTACTTTATTTAGGATTGCGGATATTTAAAAATAATTAATAGATTAATCGTTAAAATTTTAATCGATTTCAATTAATTAAATCGATTAAAATTGAATTAAAATTTAATAAAATATTTCTAATATTTTGTTTCCAATTTGTTAGTAATTTATATATTTTGTTACATACTTTTCCCTCGTATTATTATTTTTTAGACGTCCATACGTTAACAAAAAGGATTTTCTTATTTTTTTCTTGCATAGCAAAACGAATTTTCTGTGTTACGTCACAAAATATGGGAGCCATGGAATTACCACGAAAAAAAGAATCGCAATTTAACGGAATCTATATATGAGTTTTAAAAATATAATTAATCGAAAATAAAGGAATAATCGCTTATATTTTTTTCCAATTATCTGAACAATATTTTTTTTAATCAGTACCAGCTCTTATTTTATTCTAAGTTAAAATATAAAAAATGCATTAAATGTATAATTTTAAAGATAATGTAATACATATTAAAAAGAGAACCGGAAAAAGAGAACATATTTTTAGCGCATTTTCGAGATGTCGAAATCGCTATTGCCCCCGTTTTGTCCGTCTGTCTGTCATCACCATGATCACAGGATCCATAAGTCCTAGACCCATGATGTATATATGTTTTTTGTATGTCCTGACCTGCCATTGGTGCATCAACACTCAGTTACTCGATCCGTTAAAAAACCCCGTTAAAACTACCAAAAAACTTTGCGAATCGAGAGTTAACACTGGCACAAGGAACGGGCGCCATTGCCGGAAGTCGAATACATAGTTTTTCAAGCATTCAAGAGTGGTGTGAAATCGTGCAAAAGAATTAATTAGTGTTTTTTTTAGTTGATGTCATTAAAATATGTGTAAAGGTTTAGAGACTTTTACGTCATCATTTGTGGTGACTTGTAGTTAGATTAAAGAGAAAATAAAAAATTTTAAAATGTAAAGAAATGACTTTTAAATTTAAAAATGTCAGGTATATTCATTACACAAGAAAATTCATAAAAATATGTCTAAAATCTAAACACAATTACTGATAACTACATAATGCTGATATCTAACATAAGTACTGATACATAATACGAAAATGCGCTAACACGTCCTGAGTTCCAAAAGGGACCAGGCTTAACATGATTTTTTTAAATCGTCTGCATTCAATTCAAATCTTTTAACCAAACAGTGTCCTTACTTTTTCACGATTTACGCAATAAACGATAGAAAAAAATTATTTACTTATCTTTTTATATCTTAGCTACTAATACATGTTTACCTGCTAATTTCGATAATATAATTCTGTTATCATTTCAGGATTAACGCATATTTTTAACACTTAGGAGAAGCAGCTTATTTATCATTTAACTTAAAGTGTGTTAAAGCGCAATTAATTCAAACTCATAAATTCGCTGACCATCAACAACGCCCAAAAGTATTACATAGATATAAATATTAATAAAATATAACAGATGAAAAACTCGTTTTATGATGTAGAGATTTTTTTTTGCACATGTTGTTTTAAAATCAGATGTTGGACTCACCGTCTCTATGGTTACAAGGACATAACTCCTACTCTTTGCACTTCCTAACAGGCGCTCTCATCAAACTGGAATAATAAAAGAAAATAATAATAATTGACACCATCACACATGTGAATCGCGAACTTATTTTGTTCTATTTGTTCTTCCCTTTAAAAAAATGTATTTTCAAAAAAGAGTGTGTGTGTGAGGGGTGGGGGGCCTCGGGCCCCCCACCCCCACCCCTCACACACACAAACTCTTTTTGGAAATATCGGTTTAACTACGTCAAGTATGATATATTTACTGTATCTCACCATTTAAACCCATCATAAGCGATTATAGTTTTTATAGTGGCTAAATCTTCCTCCCCGTTGGACACAATCTCTCCCTGGGATCTGCCTCGCATCTCATTCAAACAAGGAATCACACAACGGTACAAGTACATCTGTCCTATCGATTGAGGTAATCCTCCCCACCCACCTTTCATGATTTGCGCTGACACCTTATAGAAGGCATGAAGGTCTGATCAGGGACCTTAACATGCGCACCCCCACCCCCACCTCCCGAATTTTTTTTATTTTTTATTATTATTTTTTCTTAAAGCGAATTCAGGCATTAACATTAGCAGAAATAGAACTCAAGCAACAAATGAATGTCAGCACTTGGGTTATTAACTGAAGCATCAGCTTGACCCGTTACAGACAGTAACAGCTGCCGATGTCTGAAACCTTCATTCTTGTCAGCAGGAGGTGGTATTTTTTTAAAAATTGAAATAAATCCCCAAGTGTTTGGACGTTCAACAAGGAAGTTCAGTGCGCAATTTAGATTTTTCTTAACGATGCTTATGTTTGATAAACTTTTAAAGTGCGGCTAAAAATACAGAGCCTGAAGAATACCGACTCCTTGACAGTTTTCACTGCTACAAACTGTACAACATTGTAACAACGGTTCGCTGTTGCTAATTTTATTTTTAAAAATTAGCCCTTAAGTCCTTAACGAAATCACAGTGCCACGCCCCTTCTTCTTTTTTAAATTGATTTATTTAATAAAATTTATTTTTTAAATAGAAATTTCTCTTTATGTTTGGGGACTGCTCACTAGAACTAAGCATAAGTCCCTGACTCTTTTAAGTACAAAAATCTTAAAATTATGCTATCTGTCTATTGATATACCATAAGTCTATTAATTTCAAAACACTGTTATACACAGCGTGTTTTGTATTGTACCGTCTTTTAATTACACTGAAGTACAAAATTATGTTTGTTTTATTTCTATTTTGAAGTGACCTACACGATATAAGCTTTCCTATTGGAAGTTATGAAATACGGCATGCTTCGGACTCCCTGAGTTAGCAGAGAGGAAATACGGGATGTTTCAGGCACCCTGCGTTAGCTGAGAGGAAATACTGCATGCTTCGGACACCCTGTGTTAGCAGGGAAACTCCAAATACACATACACATGTGTCCTGAATCTTGATATACGAACGCGTATATGTTTCTGTGTACACGTGTAAGTACATTCGTGTGTGCATGTGTGTGGTGTGCATTTTTATTATCCCACGGATCGGTATTTTATTTGTATGTCAGCGTAAATGTGCCTTTAAAGTTTTAATGTTACGATTTATTCGTCACTAAAGTTGAATTGTGTGTCATACAAAGAGAACAATTTTTTTTTCAGAAATAGCAAAATTTTCCACTCCTTGATTTATAAAATTTACATTTATTGTTACACTATATCTTTATCCCAATCCCTCAACTACACAGTGGGGAAAGGGGGGGGGTAAAAACGTAATTTGCTTATATATTATACGGATAAGATCTGATTTGAAACATTGACATAAGGGCCAAGTCATTATAAAAACAGGTGAAACTAAACATAGGCACAATAAAAATTATTGAATTAAAAAATCTTTAATGTGAGGATCAATCAAATCTTGTCTTGGCAGCCAGACAGCCCCGCGGCGGAGCGAGCGCCGAAGTCATGCTCATGGATAATGCAAAGAAAGGGGGAAGGAACGGACACAAACTACAGCGTGATGAAATTACAACAACGGGAGTAAACGTCGGGGAGGGGACCAATGATGCATTGCTGGTCTCGAGACATTCGCGCTGCGGTTTTCTATCTGCTAATCACCCTTTAGCACCCTAGCTTGCCAACCATACACGGTAATTTGCCGACCCTAGCAAGAATTAGCCATGTTCGCAAAGAAAAAAAAGGAGGGGGTAACGGGCACAACCACACACTTTGAAGAAATGTTTAATAAGGTCTTCGCTGGGGCTTGAAACCAGGACCTCCTTCTACGTGTAAGGCGGACGTGATAACCAGTAAACTGCGAATCACATGTTATATTTATAGAAACAACGCAAGTGATCTCAAGAAACACTTTTGACTCAAAAAAGCATCCCCCCCCCCACACACCCTTCGTTTTTTTGAGTCCAATCAGCGTGATTGGTCGACTCCATGAAGGTAATTCGTTATGCTCATTTAAAATTGCACATACTCGCTTTGGGTAAATTATATATAATATAAATGACGGGGTCTATGTAAGGCAATAATGTTTATGCTCACCTGATATTTTCTTCTTTTTTTTTCAATTTACGGCACCCTCGTATGTTGGCTCGACGTGTCGATAACCAAATCATGACCGAATCATAAATTCATTCTGGCCTAGACTTTATATCACTGTGTTCAGACAATTTGATACCAATTTAAAGGGCATTGATATTGAATGTTTTGTTTTCAGGTACAAGGATAAAAATAAACTTAGAATGACGAGCAACATTAGTTGAAAACATGTTTTCAGTGTTCTTTTCTATAGGGTATTCCAAATATCTACATATGAGAAGATGTCCGGAGCTCTGATTAAATCAATGCTTTTGTCAAATTAAACACCCCATTCCTGTGAACACGTCAGCCAATGTCTGCATTACTACTTCCTACCACCCAGACCTAATCAATGTCTGCATTACTACTTCCTACCACCCAGACCTAATCAATGTCTGCATTACTACTTCCTACCACCCAGACCTAATCAATGACTACCTTACTACTTCCTACCACCCAGACCTAATCAATGTCTGCCTTACTACTTCCTACCACCCAGACCTAATCAAGGCTTTTTCATTTCCATGTTTAGATTCCCATTCGCTAAAGATCTTTTACCACATATCACATATTGATCAAATGAAATATTATTTTTTAAACTTAAACTTTCTGTAAACGTAGGTTGCACTGATTTAGTCACGGGGAGAATATAGCTTGTAAATGTAAACTTCTGACTGAAAACCATAAAACCAAGGTTTTGGCCCACAATTCATTTACCAACGAACGATATAATATCGGGCTCATGGGAAGAATCGGAAAAGCAAAATTCACCGTGATTTGTAATTATCACAAAAAATTATTATTATGTTATTTTTTCTGTTACAGGCGCTCCTTCTATACAGAAGATCATTGGTTGGTGTCTAGTCCAGCATTCTTATAAGAGCTTTAAATGTTAATAAAGTGTAGGTTTTCCTGGCAACCCAAACTACGCCCGAATTCAAAACAGGAAAAACGAGAATTAGTAGGTGTTTGTTCTTGTATAAGGGGCCGTCCATAAAGTACGTGACGCTATTTTTGACCATTTTTAACTCCCCCTCCCCTGACACAAACTGTCTCACTTTCTTACACCCCTCCCCCTCTGGAGCGTGACGTACTTTATGTACGGCCCCTAAGGTGTTGTTATCTATACGTCTATCTGAGGGCTGTATTAGATTATTTTGCCGTTGTATTTGTAAATTATAATTAATTGCTTAATGTACAATTTACTTTACTCCTGGTTCTTCTATCATCTAGTGTTTCAAGGTTTAATGATTTAACTAATGGTGTTATTCTTGTCATTTTTGAGTTTTCTCCAGTAATGCATCTGGCAGCTCTTTTTTGAATTTGTTCTAGTTTATCAACGTTTTCTTCGGTCGATTAGTCCCATACCGAAAATGCATATTCTAGTACAGGTATCTCCAAGGTGATGTAGCATTTTAGATTATACAATCATCAGCAAATAACCTAACTTTTGTTCCCGTCGAGATGTTGTTAGGTAAATCATGTATATAAATTAATAAAGAGTAAAGGACCAAGCACAGTTCTCTTTAAAACTCGTGAGTTAACTATTATTGGTGCTGATTAAGATCCACTAATTATCACAATTTGTTCTTTACAAAAAATGAAGTCCTGGCCCAAATTATATCAGGTACCTGAGATTCTATATTAGTTAAGTTTTTTTAGTAAACTGAAGCGGTGAACTTTGTCAAATGCTTTTGAGAAGTCTAGTAATATTGTATCTATTTGATTGTTATTGTCTAAGCCTTTTGACAGATCATCTATTAAACCAATTAATTATGTTTCACGTTCTTTTTTTTCCTTCTAAAACCATGTTGATTGTTTGAGAAGACCATTGACTGCTAGTTTAACTCCAAACCTGGAGCCGTTATATTAATCCCCAGAAATTACTGCGCATGTGAAAGTTTTGGGCCAGACCAGGTCTCCCCAGAAGTGAAGTGACTGTGGTGAATGTTGTCTTATGAAAGACTGGCTGGGAAAACAAACTCAAACAAATCAGAATATCTTGAAATTTAATTTATTATTTAAATACTTTTTTAAATTTAGAATTCGATTTCTGAATTTAATTTTGATGTGTTCGCTTGAATCCAGAAGATATTGAATCCATCGAAAAGTTTGCTGTAACTTTTCATTCCCTTTTATTTCCGTCAAACTAAATGCAACAAGTCATCAGATTTAAGGCCGCGCAAAGTCTACAAAATAAATACAACGACGAATTTAGCCAACTGCTCTTAAACTAATGTTGCGAAGGACGGTTTATCATTTATTAATACAGTCGGACCACGCTTAAGTCGAACTTCCGAATGTTGAGAACCTCACTATGTCGAATTAATTGTTAGGTCACTTATTCCATAAGACTAATGTATTTTACATCTCCTTAACTCGAAGATTTTAGGTTTCCAATCTCCCATAGTCGAATTTTCCAAGGCATGCTGTGACTCTTTTTAAAAAGAAAAATGTTATTCCCCCCATCCCACTGTGGAGGGAGTAAAGTGGGTAGGGGAGGGAAGGCGTCTCTTCTAACGGGATTTTGGCGGTATATCAAAGCAAGTTGGATTTCTTTCATATGAAACAGTAGACACCTCCAATCTTTCCTGTCAAGCCTTCTAGCCAGTATTGCAGTTCCCCCCTCACCCCCAGTATCAACATTGCCCTTTTTTAACCTGTTCTTAAACGCCATTTTCCCTAACTTGGAAACTCCTTAAGTCTTTTTTTTCCTGGGGGGGGGGGCGCCTATTTGATTTCAACTTTTAAAAGTCCAACTGTAGAGAGTGATATTTTCCAAAGCTTCCAGAATTTTTAAAATACGTTTGGTCATGAAACGCGATGTTACTAAACTTTAATAAAAATGTAAAAAGACAAAAGCAATTTCAAAAATGAATACATTGAATTAATTTGAATCTATTTATTGGTTAGCCTGAATTCATCGAAGCATTTTACACTGATGAGATGTAAATAATTAGAGAAGATCCATCGGATTTCTACATCATTAAGCCATTAGAATAGAAGTAGACATGATATCAATAGTGTATTCTTATAGTATTATAGACAAGATGTCAAACGTGAAAAGATATACATTTATAATTACAATTTGACACTAATAAGAATCAGGGCGTCTACCTCCCAAGCTACAATCTGGACATCTTCACGATGGTTGACTTGGGTTGTCAACTAGCGCAAGGATGCGCACGGGTACGCCACTGCCGTCAAAGACTTTCATAGGAGGAACGACGATCGTGGAGCCGGAAGGCGGCACCTGGCAGAGGTTGTTGACATTCTCGAGGCCCATGACGTTGGCGCCGCCAGCGAGTTGGTGGACCTCAAAGTTCTTGGACTGACCGTAGTCCGTAGAAGGGGTGTCCACTCCGATCATGCTGATGTTACGGTACTGGAGTAGCCACCTGACGGCATCAGGGTGGAAGCCTGTCAGATTTTGATAAAGATGGATTGTTGGTGTTTTAAATCAATATGCCACCATTCAACTGGTTGAAAGGGGGAAACAGCGTAACACAGTGAGTGAGTGAGAAGAGAGGGGGAGGGGGAGTGAAAAAAATAAAGAATGAAAAATTACATTTTTTTAATGAAGTGTGGAGTGAGAGAGACAGATGGAAACAGTAGTTTTGAGACCTAGATGATGGGGGATTACGAGGAACAGAAAGGTATAAAGAGACATGGTGACGTAAAAATAAAAGATGGTGTTAAATATAATGACTTCTCGTGTGTTCTTGCGATATGTGTGCTAACGAGAGAAGAGAGGCTACCTGATAAAGAGAGAGAGAGGAGAGAAAGAAATTAACTGCTTTGGTTTACTTCCTTAATAAAGTTAATTTTAAAGTCCCGTTTTATGAGGCTGCTAGCGTTAATGATAATGAAATTTTTACTTATGGCACTGTTTTAATAAGATCACTCACCTGGAAAGTGAAACGTTGAAATATTCCCAGGTGTGAGAGTGTTGAACGTCAGGAACTTGTCTGGATAGCGCACGTCCCAGCCGGACCACATAAAAACAATGGCTCCATTAGGGATGGCTCCATACTGCCTCTCCCACTTCAGAATATCTTGAACCCTGTAACAATAATAACAATACAAATACTCAAACACAGATGGCCATGAACACGATTCTTCATACTTTATTGCCGTGCTGATAGCATGAACGTTTTATGAGTGCCATAAAGTGAAGAATCGATCATCAATAAATCGTTTTTAAAATCATGACACTAGTTGATGGCAGTAGCTAAAAATTAAATTGGTCAATTTTCATGGCTTTCAATATCTTTCAGGAGGTCAAATATTTAATTAATCTCAAGTTATCATTGAAGATTCTAATCATAAATATTTATATAGAATTATGAATCTCAATATTTATCATTCTCACAGGCAACTTGAATTTTTACCGTAGTATGTTTGAAGGTAACTACCGGTAAAAGAGAAATCGGTGAAACCACGTAATATTTTCAGATGTGCTAAACACAGTTCAATTTTAAGTTCTTGACGCGTTATTTATTTGAGGTGCCTCACAGTGGTGTCACTAGGGCTGGTGTCACCCATTGTGGTAGCTCATGATGTCACTTGAATTGGTGTCACCCGGTGCGGTAGCTCATGGTGTTACTTGGATTGGAGTAACCCAGTGCGGTAGCTCATGATGTCACTTGGATTGGTGTCACCCAGTGCGGGAGCTCATGGTGTTACTAGGATTGGTGTCACCCAGTGCGGGAGCTCATTGTGTCACTAGGATTGGTGTCACCAAGTGCGGTAGCTCAAAGTGTCACCCTCACATGACTTACTCCGTACACCTCCCCCGATTCTGCCCCCGCCAAATAAAGGGGTACATACAAAAATACGTTTTGGTGTCACTTCTTGTGATGGTGTCACCGGTGTGGTCAGCATCAACCGCACTACTATGTTATTGTTAAAACTAATAAGTCAAAACAAAACTTAGCGAGCGACTGAACATTGAAACATTCAGGTCTTGTAGTTGTAGGAATCTATCAACGTGCCATTATTATTTTTGGGACTCACCTCAGTCTGTAATCATAGTTTTTGGCCACCTGGGCTCGGACATCGATGACCACGCCTGGCCCCACGAGGCGATCAACGGGAATCTGGTGGACTCTCCAGCCGCCCTTGAAGGTGTGGCCAGGTGCGTCCATGTGAGTGCCCATATGCTCAAGTGTAGAGATCTTGTTCAGCTCAAACCTTTCAGACGAGAGAAACAGATTGTTGCCACATATTTTAGCAGCTAGTCTTAGTGTAGTATAATGTAATCCCAGCTGTTTGTCATTGGAACAGTTGGATGGTCAGATAACGCGCTGTTCATCTTCTCTGGCTTGTTGCGTATCAAATGTTTATGATATGAGCCGAGGAGGCAAAGCAGGAAAGAAAGTGCCATAAACCCTATTTGTGGCGTCACGACCTTCTCTTGCTCCATCTGTAGATGCACTTTTCGGGCTAAGATTGATCCGATCGCATTGACCTACCTGCCAGAGCTCATAGCTATTAAGCACAAGTTGGACTTTGTCGATCGTGGTGGATGAATGCTATTTATAATAACAATAATAAAATGATAATTTTTATTGCGCTGTATCCCAGCAAGGAGCCGGGCTCACGGCACTTTACATGGAAATAACAATACATATATTAATAAAAGAAACATTCATATCATTGATCATACTAACTACATAACTACAATTGATTTAATGTTCACTTTAAGTAGATTTCGAATTGGCCAAGAGACTGTTGTCCAGTCATTACTGACCCACTACAACTGGGAGTCACTTGTAGCGCAGTCTGTCGCCCCCACCCCTTATATTTTCCTGTATTATTTGTCAATTAATTCAGTGAGGACTGAGAAAATAGTTATGAAAATTATTGTAGTGTAGTTACTACGTTTGTAGTGATAACAGTGAATCTGAAACTAATAAGAAATGCTTCTTCTTATCGATTTCCATGTTGTTTTTTTCCATGCCCACTCAGGAGCGGCGTTTGGGGGTGGCAACTGGGGCGACTGCCCCTGGCCCGGCGCTTAGGTAGCCCCCGCGTTTCGGTCCTGAACATGTCTCGTCCTGGTGAATAGCCTATACATGTAGAACCAAAGAGTGGATGGTAGATCGTGTGCTGGAAATGATTGTAAAGAAACGAAAGAGGCACTCTTGTAATCCTTTTGCAATTATTTTGCAATATGTCTGCCAATAAATTACATTTTAAATCACGTCGTAACCGGCACGTCATTTTTCGATAAGAATAAACCGTTGTTTATAGACCAGAGAAAATAATGAACTTGTAATAATTTAATAAAAAGGTGAAACGCGGTATTAAAATTACACAATAATCAAGATGTTTCATATTTTTAAATATCATAGCCAGTGGCGTAGCTAGAGCTTTTGCCGCCCGGGGTGGACTCCAATATGCCGCCCTTTTAGGAGACACCCTTAAATGACGTCACGCACCGGGGGGGGGGGAGAGCAGAGTCACACATGTGACGTCATTCAAAATGCGCATTTTTAAATACAATTTCCACTTAAATATATAATTACCAACACTTTATTTAATGATGTTTTACGTGGTTTCACGCGTATTACGATATTAGAGTGAGTGCAGCATTACACTAAAAAACATTTAAATGACCACCCAAAAAAAATGATTTAAAACATGCACATTTCAAAAAGAAAATACGGCTTTTATGCAGGGAGGGGGGTCTTTGAGACGTCACATTGAGGAAGGTGTCTAAGTTTTCGTTTCGTAACTCCGTGTGACGAGGGGGCTGTGGGTAAAAAATCAGCCAAAATCACATGACGTCATTTATGGACGGCCCCTTAAGTCAATCATATGATTGGTTTTATAAATTAATAAACATGAATAAATAATTGAAACGATGCACATTGTATGAGGTGGGGGAGAATTTTACCACAGCATGCCCCATTTATGTAAGTATTAAATAAAAGGGGTCTCTCATGAGATGATTTACCTATAGATACACATTTATAAAAATACAAGATGATTGTTTTGAAGGCCACAAGAAAGTTATTGTTGTCGTAGGTCCCCCCAACCCTCAAATGAGACAAAACATATTCCAAATACATATAATTTCTTCTTAAACTAGATACATTGATAGCAATTGTTGAAAAAACTCTTAGCCAAATATTAATTTTGAGTAAAGAATTTTCCAATCTATACTGTTGAATATATTTTAATAGATCAAAGGGGATTTCCCCCCGTTTTTTAACAAAATGCCTCTTTTTGTAGTGTGGGTACAGTCGGGGATGGTTTAGGCTACTGCAACCTATGCAGTCGGAGTGGGCCCCGCGTTTTCATAGGTCCCACCTATCTTAATTTTCACTAATAATCCTCATTAATAAATTATCCGTACCCGAACTGTGCCCCGCGCAATCCTTTTCGCATACTAAGCTGCATAGCGCCCCGCAAATGCTAAGACCGCCCTGTGGAATGCCATGAAAACCTGGATCCTTTCTCTTTCAATATCGAAAAATTCTTTATCATTGTAAATGAAAAAATTCTTTTTATTCAAATTCTTCATTTAAGAGGTTAAATGGTATTATACACGAATATTTCTTTGCAAGGACATAATTATAATTACATCTATGGATAAAAACACTTCTCATTGTACTTCTTGCTCGAAAAATAGAACCACGTCTACTGAATTTTCCCCACTCATATTTTTCTCCTTATAACCCGGTGCTCAATTGATATCTCCAACTCTCTGTAACAGCGTTCTGTATTAGTACAATAAAATAGCTGTGTTCCATGAAATATGTTTGCATTAATTTAAAATAGATACGAGGTCACATAAATTGAGATAACATAGAAAAGAAAAATATTGCATGGAACTGAGTAAAATTCCAGCATCTGATCTCGTTTTACTAGTTACTTCAGATATCAATTTTTCATAAGTTAATAAGTTACCTTACAATTACTTTATGAAACCTGAAAAGTAATATAAGTTACGCAAAAATTGTCATGGCGATATTAATGTTACATATTTTCGAGCCAGCGGTGATTTGTTTGTCTGATTGTTTGTTTGTTTGTTTGTTTGTTTGTTTGTTTGTTTGTTTGTTTGTTTGTTTGTTTGTTTGTTTGTTNATTTTCCCCACTCATATTTTTCTCCTTATAACCCGGTGCTCAATTGATATCTCCAACTCTCTGTAACAGCGTTCTGTATTAGTACAATAAAAATATCTTTGTTCCATGAAATATGTTTGCATTAATTTAAAACAGATACGAGTTCACATAAATTGAGATAACACAGAAAAGAAAAAGATTGCATTGAACTGAGTAAAATTCCAGCATCTGATCTCGTTTTACTAGTTACTTCAGATGTCAATTTTTCATAAGTAAATAAGTTACCTTACAATAACTTTATGAAACCTGAAAAGTAATATAAGTTACGCAAAAATTGTCATGGCGATATTAATGTTACATATTTTCGAGCCAGCGGTGATTTTTTTTTTTTTTTCAGTTTTCTTTTAAAAGCGCCATCGGTGACGTATACCACTTAATTTTTCACCTTACCTTTTTGAGCAATTAAAAATTTTAAATCATTTTGCGTTAGTTATGACAACCACTGAGTAATAAATCAAATGTTGCTCGAATCCGTTAATTAAGACTCAAACTTAAGAATATTTTTGTTTCATCTTGGTTTTCCCTCTTCAAAAGAGAAAAAAAAATTCTCGGAAATGGCTTAGATTTTCAAATGCCCCCTCCGACCTACTAGCTGCGCCAGTGACCATAACATATTGGTGCTTGGCGATCTTTACTAGTACTCTGGCCCCGCGGGGTCATTGCTGGCACTAGGCTCCGCGCTACTTAGCGCCGCCACTGTGCCCATTACATCTTTTTATTGACATTGCGTATAGATTTACACTTTGAATACTTATCAAATATTTTTGTTGAAATTAGTAGTAAGTGATAGGAGGGCAGTTGAGATTCTCCAATTATATGATATGTAAAAAAAAGTTTTCACATTTATAGTGAGCTTTAAATTAGATTTTGAAAGCATTTATTACACTAAAAATAAGTTATTAGTCTATATTGCTATCCTCATAAAAAAATATTTAAAGACAAGAAATGAGAAAATTTAAAAGTTATATTTTTATTGTTTCAGTAATGACGAAAACAAGTAATAAAAACTTGAGTGAGTATTTAAACGCAATTTTCAACAAAGAATTTCCGTTTGTTTGTTTTTTAATTCAAGGGAAAACATTACCAGATTGGTAGTGAGTATAGCCTCGTCAGGACGACCCAATATGCGTCCATCATTCGCGCTCGTTCACTTCCGGTTATTGCTATTCTTAGCAATTTTTAGCTCATTTTCGAGAAGTGGAATGCGCTATTGTATCCGTTTTGTCCGTCTGTCCGTCCGTCCGTCCGTCTGTCATCACCCTAGATCTCAGCATCCATAAGTCCTAGACCCATGATGTATATATATTTTTTGTAGGCCTTTACCTGCTATTTGTGCATCAACACTCAGTTACTCGATCCGACCTCTTATAGTGGCAGTAGAGCTCCTGGAAGTTCCGTAGGACTTTAAGTCATTGTAACTTAATGGAACTTGTGAGTTGCGCACGGTGGTGTGTTTGGTGTTAAATTTATTGATTAGTGGTGCGAAAGCGTGCAAAAGTATTAGGTTTTTTTTTGTTGACGTCATTAGAATATGTGTAAAAGTTTAGAGAGTTTTACATCATCATTTGTAGTGACTTCAATCAAGATCTTAGCGGCCCAGGGGCAGAAATTGAACACTTTTTCGAAACAAGCTTCAACATTCAACTACTTTCAATAAGATTGGCAACCACGATCTATTAAACAACAATTGACGGAGTATTTGGGCGATTAACTGATTACAATTTAGAATGTTTCATTTATGAGTCCTATTTCAGTGACCACAAACCACTTGTAGTTAGATTAAAGAGAAAATAAAAAAAAATAAAATGTAAAGAAATGACTTTTAAATAAAAAAAGGTTTCAGGTATATTCATTACACAAGAAAATTTTTAAAAATATGTCTAAAATCTAAACACAATTACTGATAACTACATAATGCTGATATCTAACATAAGTACTGATACATAATACGAAAATGCGCTAACACGTCCTGAGTCCAAAAAGGGACCAGGCTTAACATGATTTTTTTATAAGGTTAAAAATTTCATCGATGAATGTGTGGCTGTGTGGTAGTATAGAAAGATAGTACGCTACATCGCAGGGCCGGGATTCCATTCCTTATTGATGCCTAATTTTTTAAATTTCTTTTTAAACAATACTACATGAATTGATAATGAATAGAATTTTTTTTAATGGTTTGTTTTGATGTTAGGTTTAGGGATAGACTTTAACTTTAGGGTAACCTTAAGTGATAGTGATAGTTTTTAGGTTTGGGTTAGGTTTAGTGATAGATTTGAGAGATTGTTTGAATGCATATATAAAATCGGAGGTTCAATGATAGGCGCAGTGAATACTTGTAACTCTTCAATTTTATAAACATCATTTTATAAACAATGTTACTAAGAATAGAAATAACCGGAAGTGGACGAGCGAGTATGCAGCCGCATATTGGGTCGTCCTGACGAGGCGATACTCACTACCTTTAAGATTACATTAAAAGTAATTTCAAATCAATAATTTTGAGACTAAACAAAACAATTGCTATCTTCTAATGGCTACTAAAATTACGGGAGACGAACGAAAAGAGATTTTCAAAAATTCCTTCTCCATCATTGTACTAAGTATTATTAGCTATCGTTTGGCGTTTGTTTCTACCCGATAGATGTTATGGTGGGCTAGAAATTGACAAAATATTTTACCTTTTTGTTATTTTCCAAAAAATCCAGTAGACTTTTTTTTAGCCCGTGCACATCTTCGGGACCTCCTTAACGTATAATATTTGCAAATAACACAAACCCTCTATCTGGAGTTTCATGATTAAGCTCGAACAGACAAGACAGACATTTCAAATATATGTAATCGCATTTTTCCCAAAGTTTCGTTAAAAAGCAGAATACTGTACCAGTGATATTTACGTTAACGAGAATAAGAATAAGAACGAAAATTATTGGAAATTCGTTAACGATAACGATAATAAGAACAAAAATTATTTTGAGAACGGTAATAGAATAGAAATAAAAATTAATTTTCATGAATAGAATAGTAATAATAACGAAAATTATTATTGAACGAATATCTCGTGGAATATGTTCCGCCATTTGCGCCAAATTCTTTATTTTCTTGTTGACGCATTCGTCCAGTCATTTCCGTCAAAATCCGTATTTTGTATTGTAGTAAAGTAAAGTTTAGTAAAGCGCTAAAGCATCGCATTTCTTCATGATCGGTTACTTCCGTTTCAAAACTTTCGCCGGTTTATTTTTTCGATTTATATTTGTGATTTATTTTGGACTAGTAAAGTTTGTTCATGAGGACAATGAGGTCATTATCAAGGATGTTAGCTGGACGAAAGAAAGAAAGTCTGGTGTGGGATTACTTTACATATATGGAGCAGGAAGGGAAAGCGAAATGTAAAGTTGTTATTGTGAAGACTAATAGCCAATAGCCTAATAGCGAGTGTGGTGCTTTATTGGCGGGTAAAAACAGTACAAATATGCTGTAGCATCTCCGCAGATTACATAAGCAGGAGTATGAGCAGTATGTAAAAGCAACCGAGGCGAGATCATTAAAGACAAAACCAAAGAAAGCGACGGTGTGCAAAAATGTGACTCAGACATTGGCTGATTGCGTTCAACGTAAAATCGTATTCTGGTCAACAGAGTCGCAGGAGTATCAACAGCGTTTGTCCAGTGTGATGGGCATGTTGATAGATACCTGCTATCCGGTCACAGTGGTTGACAAGCCGTCATTCTGACACATGATTAAAACTCTTGATCCAAAGTTCTTTCATCCTGGTTAGTTTTTTAAGTGTTAAGTACTTAGCAGTTCATAAATTCATAATTTCATATTCTTTATGAACACCTTTATACATAGCTTATACCTTATACATATGTATCTTAGTTTCTGGCTTGGCTGTAAATTTTTTTAAAGTTAACTATGGACTTTGTCAAATAAACAATGTCACAATATTAGCCACCACTATTCTTTAAGATATTTTTGTTTATTGCTTTCTAGCGTCGTCGACAATAAACAAGAAATTTACTGAACTGTTCACTCTGAAGTCGGTTAGCATAAGGGCCTTACTTGATCGAGCATGCTGGATAGCCATATGCCTAGATGGATGGTCGAAGCCAGGATGGTCATCTTCATTCGTTGGAATTTCAGCATGTTTTTTTGACTCAGAAACGTCTACTCCGATTCATGCTTTTTTTAAATTTGACCGAGATTGAACATCCTCACACCGGTGAAAGACTGGCAGCATGTCTTGACAGCAGTCTCACATTATGGAACATAGCTCCTGAGAAAGTTTTATTGGTCATATGCGATAATGGAGCAAATATAGTAAAGGCTGTTACCATATTGCAAAAGAAGCACCAGGTAATGCGGCATTTTACTTCATTTCCATTTCCAAATAATTGTGGATTTTGTTTTTGTGTTTATAAATTTTGAGATCACCTTAAGTGGTAAAGTACTTCTTGTTTTGGTGATAGATTCCTTTGTTTTCGTGGTCAATTTACTCACAAAAATTTCAGTATTGATTATTGAACTGATGAAATGGAAAAAATCTGGGTTCATAATAAATTGTAGATAATTGTTCAAGGTTATATTTTCGTCTTATTTCAGGAACAAAATGATAACCAAGTGTCAGAAAGCGACGTTGAGGATGAAGAGGTTGAAACCAGTAACACTTCAGAAAGTTCAGATGGTGATGATGGCCATGCTCCTGAGAATATAAACGAGGAAGACAAACTTGATCTTCCAGAACACGTGCCGCTAAGACGGCTGGCATGTTTGGCACATACTTTACAGCTCATAAACCAGTTTACAGCCATTACGATGTCCTGCTAGCCAAGACTCGTAATCTCGTCAGTCGCATCAGAAAATCTGGTGTTGCTACAGAGAAGTTAATAAAGATTTGTGGAAAAACAGTTATTTCTGACCGTGTCACAAGGTGGCGCAGCACCTATACCATGATCAAACGTTTAATCACAATCAAGAACGCAGTTAACGAGATTCTGACTGGCCTTGGTAAGGAATGTATCTTGTAATTCTTTGTATAATATTAATTTTGTTTGTTCTGTAACTTCTGTCTTTTTTGTTTGTTCTGACATTGTGATTTCAAGTTTAAACTAAAATGTATGCTTGACAAACTGGGTAACAGACTTTCTTTTGGATAATCTCCCATTGAAGTTTTATCTTTCTGGCATATTGCAGGCATGGATTCCTTGCTTCCAAGTGAATGGCTTAGGCTTGAAGAGGTTGTCACCATGCTGGAACCATTTGCGGTACAGACGGATATTCTGCAGTCCGACACCCAATCACTGTCTACTATCATCCCATCACTGGTAAATCTGGAATGTCATCTTGAACAGTCCCCAGCACCGAAGATCCTAACAAGCAAGCTTCTGCGTGATTTTAGAAGCAGATTTGAATTCATTTTTAATCCTGAATGTATCAGTTTTAATCCTTTGCCT